>NDFZ01005071.1:19900-50107 GCA_002192655.3 Mamestra configurata | reverse complement strand
GTAGTGACGCCCGCTTGTCGGCACAGCCATGATGAGATTACCACACCACGACTCGCTGGGTCCAAATGGAGGCGTGCCGGGGCCCATTCAAACTCGCTCTCTTGTTAAAATTGTTAGCACTGTTCCGGTACGCTATAAAATCCATTGTTCGACTCTAATAACTATTGCGAAATAACAGTCCATGAAACTGATTATACAAATGTTATAAATCATTTGTGTTTGGGTTTGCTTTGTTTCAGCGTTTCATTAATTAAAATCTGAGTGAACACTGAACAATGCTTATTCTGGGAATGAAATTTAGAAAGTGACGGACTTAAATGATCTATCAAAAGTATTTTATTTATTTTTTATACCAGTCAACACCTACTACTAATACTACTAAGTACTACTTTCTAATTTAAAAAAAAATATATATTTTACCGGTACTTTATCCGTACCGTACCTAACCTACAACAATTTCATTGCTATAAGGAATGGTCATCGCATCGTTCTCTTGTGCTTGTCAGGGTCATTAACGTTTTACGCAATTAACATTTTTAATTTTGAAGCTTGTTTCAAATTCATCTTTGCTCAAAAATTCTACCTTATTTTTTAAGGATGGGAAATCATTAAATTACTTCTTCCGCTCCGGGCGGAGCGGAAGGGAGTGTCAAACTCTTACTAACTAAAACCCACCCGTGTTCCTCCTAATGAACTTTGCGGTGACTCTTTCGAACAAATTCTACCTAAGTGCAAGTAGAACGAGCACAAACGTCTCTGGTTAGGGCAGTTTCAGACGTTGCAGTTGCTTCAGTGCTACAGTTTTGATTTCGTTGACTGATGCGGATCGTGCGTCTTGAGAGCTTCAATAGTTTGAGCTATAGGTATAACACATTGCTAGGGTATCAATCCCGGTATGGTCATCCAACTGCATCCAACTGCATTCACCTTGCATGAACAAGAGAACAAACAGCTGTTAACATCATCTTACCGTGAAAACACGAAGTGAGCTGTCAATCCATCAAATCAAAGAATCAACGAGGAATGACAGTTCACTCCAGACTAAATTTTGCAGACCTGTCCCGAGATGCAAATTTAAATGACCGAATTAAGTTTGTCCCCGATATGTGAACCCCTAAAAAATTAACCAAACCGAACCAAATTGGAATCACCCATGGCCACTCAAATCTTCATTGTGCAGTGTTTAGCGTACATCGATAAGCTCGTGGGAGCCCGCACGTGCACGACTCGCGTTGCAGACTACATAGCGTTTCGATTTGATTTATATTAGTCGCAATTAAGTTAAGTTTCACATCAATTTGACTGAAGTGCGGTTTCAATGAGGATTGTGTTGGGTAAAGCTTAACCGCGTGTAACAAATTAGGCAACCGATTGTCGGATTGACACGATTCTGTGTAGATTTATATTGCTATGCTTCTCACTATAATGATGAAATATTCAGATTCCCAGATGGTAGCATTTTTGCTGTTACAAACCTACGTTTGGCAGCGTAGCAACTTGACCTAAAAGTGCTTACGTCTTGTAGCACACTGATCTTGTCAATTCAAGATAGTAGGTATCTTATCTGACATTACCTACATATTATCTTAAATGGATTGTTGAATTCCTATTTAAATAATTACTCGTCAGCAGAAGGGTTCTCCATACTCGTCTTCATTGCATGGTCAAGACTGTAAGCCGCTCTAAGTTTCATAAAAAGTAGGCATAAGTTGGCTTAGAATTATGGTCAATATAATAGATATAATATCAAAAATCCAACAGACTGAGTACCTATTTCTTTTCCACATCGCTACTTCTACGAAGCGGGACAGAGCCAGTTGGCAATAATAAGAAGACGATTTCACTACGAGTTTTCTGTATCTACGAGTATTGAGCTCAATTGAAATGCGATGAAGCGGAGATTTCGTAATATCAATATTTGCGAGAGGCATGGAAAACAAAAGTAGGTACGACCAAGTCAGGTGTGGCATATCCATGAGTCCATCTCTAAATGCCCTCTTGATAATGGTCGAATGAAGCTGTAATTAGGGGATCTTTTCTAATGAATATTAAGGGGCGCAACCCTAACGCGGCCAGCTCCTATTGTTGGCATTGTTGATTAAACACAATCATTTTTTTAATCGCTAACAACAATGGTATTTTTGTAGTTAAGATAAATCTATGATCAATATCGGGGTTTTTTGTATTTTTATTGGAATAGAGAGTTCGTTTTTAAGTACACACCTTCTAATGGAAGGTTTTTAAGACAAATGATTTGTGTTAATTTGTCAAGAGGAAGATTAATTTACCTACCCTTAAGAAAGTGCCACAACACGTGCTCACAGCTCGTACCCAAAATGCACCTGTATTTGAGTAATGCAGGATTTACTTTTATGAAAAGGTGATTGAACAGTAAAACAAACGAAGCCAGATCATTTTCACGTGCGAGGTAGTTGGTAGACTCCCTTATTAGCTACCTACCTATTTTGAACAATCTCGGTCCACCTCTAGTTGTCTATTAAGCTGATCTAAATAAATAATAAAAAAAAACAACTTACTTATATACAAATCAAGCTAAGCTCCCCACACGCTAAGAACTCACTTTTGACTCGATTAAGCGCATGACGATTTAATGTGACAACGCTCAGTCAGATAATACCTCCCCATTGTAGTACAATTACATACATTCGGTGCTCCGAAGGACCACAGCTGACGACTCCCAGAGACATCCACCCTTTTATCTCGCTATCTAATTGAACCAATCTTGTTATTAGATTGTGTGCACTTGATTTTGAGGATTATTGGCTTTCGTTATAATCTGGCTATTGGGTAACCGTGTTGTGGACATGACCTCTTCTAATGACTGTGTAGGTGCAGTGGACTTGAAGACTACCTAGATGTGTTTGACTGTTGGATTAGTTAGATAACGGTCCGTCGACCTATTCTATACCTATTGTTATTGGCGGACAGGAGGACACCAACATACAACACTCATCCTTTTGAAGTAGTTATGTACTTTCTTATTAACTTTTGCATGCTGGGAAACCTTTGCCCAGCAGTGTAACAATACAGTTTGATTAAAAAAAACCTTTTTGCGATGCCTGTGCGTCACAGACAAGATATAATAGTTTTACTCTAAGCGTCAAGTTGCTCCTCAGTTATGGCAGGAGTCATTCTCTTCTAACTTGTACATACCTACCATACTAAAGTTCTTTGTCTACTGATGAATGGTGCTCAACATTTCATTCAAACGTAACCACACAAAACTGTATTTGATGTTCATCATTAGGTACACCTACGTATGTTCTACAATAATGATTCAATTCAAACAAAGGTGGGTGCTTTCAATAGAGACAAACGAAATGAGAACAATCTGGCACGCATCCGCGGACTGCGCCTAACGAGACGGATCATGCGAACTTTTATTTCTCCTTTATACTTAGAAATAATAATGTGGGTATTTTCGCTTACATAAATTGTTTAGTACTTGGAGTTAAAAAAGAAAAACTGGCCAAGTGCAAGTTGGATTTGCAGACGAAGGGTTCCGTACCATAAGCCGAAAAAAACATGACACAATTTTATTTCATTTTTATTGTTATGCGGCAACAGAAATACATCATCTGTGTAAATTTCAGCTGTCTAGCTATCACATGAGATACAGCCTGGTGACAGACAGGCAGACGGACAGTGGAGTCTTAGTAATAGGGTCCCGTTTTTACTCTTTGGGTACAAAACCCTTATTAAACCGACTTCAAAACTACTTTCAATGCGTACTTAAAATAAATTTAAATTTTTATTCGACATTTTTCCAAACGGTTTAGTGTGGATTTGTTTTAAGAAGCCACAAAATGTTACAACATTGCAGATAAGTACTTATGGGTCTACCTTAGAAATTATATCCGCCTAGCCCGAAGGATCGCCAAACTGAAGTGGCAGTGGGAAGGGCACATTGCTCGCAGAATAGACGGCCGATGGGGCCGAAAAGTTCTGGAGTGGCGACCGCATACCGGAAGACGTACACATTGAAAGGCCTCCCACAAGATGGACCGATGACCTGGTGAGGGTACGGGTAGCCAATGGATGCGAGACGCACAGGACCGGTTGTTGTGACGACACTTGGGAGAGGCCTATGTCCAGTTGTGGACGTCTTTCGGCTGTTATGATGATGATGATTTCGTCTGTTTCGTAAATTTATATTTACTATCCAACAACTTTATCTAACCAATTTTCAATAGAAATTGTACGAAATCCTTCTCCAAGTAGGTACAGTTTATAGGATGCTCGACAATTACTCGTTAACTTGTAAAGCCTACTTAGCTTAATTAGGGTTCTACTTAGCTGTGATAGTTTTCCTTTTAAATTCGTTATATGGTATGCTACTACCATGATTTTTTTTCACGTCTGCAAAAACAACCGTTTAGCTGGCAGAGGGGGACGCTTAACTCTGAGAAAAATAAGCACTTTAAAGCTTAATATTTCGCAAACGGATCGTGGATGCAAAAATTGTTTTCGCACACCCTCCAAATTTTTGGAGGACCTATCCAACAACACCCCACATACCCATACCAAATTCCAGTTTTTTAGTTTTAAGCGTCTCTGAACTAAACCGCGACCAGATAGACAGACGGAAATGGGGAACGATAAGGGTTTCTTGTTGACATCGGAACCCTAAAAAGAGCTTCGTGGAAAGAAATTCAACGATGACGAAAACGCGAAGTCGGCTATTTCTGCCTATTTTAAGGGTCTTGACAAATCATTATTTTTCGGAGGTATAAACAAATTATTTGAAAGGTCTGACAAGTGCACCTACTAAAGGGTAAATGGAGAATAATTAATTATGTATTTATTGAAAAGGAAATATAATTTCACGTTTAATTTCAAGGAAACTTTATAAACTTAGGTACCTATACCTACCTACCTACTAACCATGCAACCTATGCCTAAGTTCAAATACAAGCTTTAAGTTTACTCCATTATTATAAAGGTACCTTTACCTGATTTCAAATCACAGGATACGGAAGCAGTGAGTATCGGCTCGTGAATCAGTCACTAATCGACCGGACACTATTGTAACGGACACCAATCCGCCATCGCGCCATATGCCGCCTCTCGCCTGCGAAGCGCTTCAATCCCGACCATGTCGATGTCGCACGCTCTATTTGAACACTAGGGTTCTGTCTCAATGTGGGAACCTTTGTACTCAAATATAATTTGTGTCTAGGTATACTCTAGAATTGAAGGATTAGGTAGGTACCTGTTTTATAGACTACCGAATGCAATCAGTTATCAACACTATTTAACATTAGGTACAAGTAGGTAGGTACCTTAATGGAACGTTACACGCTTACCTACGGAGTAAATACCTTCCTAGTGCCTAGAAAATTATCACCACCACCAAATAAAAAATACCACTCGTCTATAGTTACGTCACCATCTTCATTAAGGCTAGTGGTAGGTACACTAGCCTTAATGAAGATGGTGACATAACTATCCGCGAGCCTTCTCCGAACTATGATGAGGTCAGATTCCAGTCTTACCTACCCACCATAAAAACTGTGAAGGTACCAACCTACTTTTGAAGATTTTTTACTATGCAACTACCTTTTTAATTAAAAATGTATTATACGGAACCCTACCATATCAGTGTCGGGATAATTTGTTCACAATATCGGATGGCAAAATTATGAACGATTACTTAAATAATCGTGATTCACCCTTGTGGCGACAAGGTTTCACTCCGAGACACTTCCGGGACAATATGGCGCGGAATCGGAGCTCTTACAAGCGTAGTTTTCTCATGCCTTACACTTTGGTGACATTTACACAGGAATTGCAAGGAATCCTTACTTGAGTCGCGTATTTTTTGTTAGGTCTTTGAATTTGCGTGGGAAACGCGTTTCTTGGTGGTTGGTTCTTCCGACTTTATTATCGACGCAGATAAAAAATACTTGATGTTTGATGGGTTGTATCAGCTGTTAATCAAACGAAATTCACCCCTATTCACACACGTGTTGTTACTTAGCCACAAATACTTGGAGATTTTTTTTTTCTGTTTGTCACAGTGGCTCGCAGACGTCGCAAAGAGAGCCGGCCTCGTCGACAGCGCACCACCTTCTCCGCACACCAGACTCTTCGACTGGAACTAGAGTACGCGAGGGGCGAATACGTCGCTAGGGCGAGAAGGTATGTAGATCACGTTAAGGGAAAATATACACTACGCGCCTTTACCTATATTAAGTTCACGCGCAGACTAACTACGTTTTAAATGATTATCATGCCCTAATAATGACCTTGATGCCTAGTTTGGGTTTGCTTACTTTGTAGTAAGCAAACCCAAACTAGGCATCAGGCACATGCGTTTCATTGCAGTTAACAATAGGTGATTGTTCACCTATTGATAACTGCAATCAAACGCACACCAGCGGTAAGACAGCGACTCATAGCTACACAGGCCCTACTGGGCCCTCTCGATGCATTCATTACATACAGCCCGCTCCCTGTCACAGAGGGGTCTATGTCCCAGCTGGCTGATTTGATTATGCTATGACAGCACTTTTACGTCGCAGTAAGTGTACCATTCAAGGCGATTGTCGTGCAAGAATGTTACCGCTATTGTGCGGTTGTCTGTACCTTGGATTTTGACTAATTCTATTTCAGGTGCGAATTAGCATCTGCACTGTCGCTCAGCGAAACTCAAGTCAAGATCTGGTTCCAAAATCGAAGAGCTAAAGACAAAAGGATTGAAAAAGCACAACTTGATCAACAATACAGGTAGGTAGCGCCTATACCTACTTAGGTCCACCTTACTGTTTTTTTTTTAATGGGAACGTATCAAACTATCAACATTGCCATCTTTATAGGTAAGTAACTATCAACTGCACTTGACATGCTTAGGTACCTACTCGTAGCATGAGACTGCAGGATCCACTTTAAATCGAACTAAATTGCCCTAATTGGCACAATATAACTTGTGTGTCCTTTCCCACAGCACGATTGACTTTCTTATTGGAACGTGAGAAATCCTTCAGGTTGCTGAATATCCAGACTTAACCCTAAGCAAAGAATAGCTAATTTTGGCTTAAGGCACTGCTTTTGAATATGTCACCAGAAAATGGCAAACTTCGTAAGATTATAAAATATCTTGAGAGATTATAAACTCTGGACTGAACTGAACATTTCGAATAGGTACCTACCTACTTTTCTACGCATCTAGTCTACTATAATCTCTCGAAGTCATTCCGAGAAATTGTAAATAGCAAGTAATCTGTCAGGGCTCTCGTAAATTGGCGGGGGGAAATATTTCTTTTTTATTCTATAAATTTTTTTTTCGCTCGTTTTTATTAAAAAATGACACCGAGTTGACGGGGGGAAATCAATTGTTTTTTTAATTTTTTGGGTAGTTAACTTTTCTTAATTTGTCCGATCAATTTTTTTTGTTCGCTTCTAGTTTTTTTTTAATCTATTTGGTACCAACTATATGACATGTATGGACTTTTTTTTAAATACATTCTGACTATTTATTCAATGTTCGATCAAAAATACATTTGTTCGGCCTTCATTATCCTTAAATTACCAAAATAATCAACTTTTTTTGATTCCACGCCAATTACTTCTTACCATGCATTCGCCAAAGTACGCACGTATTTTTGAACACAGAAACGCGAGCGTAGCGGTTATTCCCGTTCGCCACCGCCAGTATTGCCCCCTCCGGTGGCGACTGGGAATTATTCTAAAAAAATATCCCAGTCGCCACCTCCGGGTGGCAAACGGGAATGTTGGTCAGTAAAAATCCCAGTGGCCACCCCTAATAATAGTTAAAATAATAAAAATAAAAACTATATTTAGGGGTGGCCACTGGGATTTTTNCGGTTATTCCCGTTCGCCACCGCCAGTATTGCCCCCTCCGGTGGCGACTGGGAATTATTCTAAAAAAATATCCCAGTCGCCACCGGAGGGGGCAATACTGGCGGTGGCGAACGGGAATAACCGCGAGCGTAGACAGATAATGCTATCTCTGTCTACGCACGCGAGCGTGCAACCCGAGTGATCTTCTACAATGCCGCAGACGCTTGCGTCCACGAATGCGTTGCTATTCGTGTCGGGGAGCCCTAAGCCACAGTAGATAAATATACAGTAAAACATCTTCATACAAACGTGCCGCTCTCGGTTAGAATGTGTGCGTGCGCGCCGCGCGCCATGTCGGCACGCGATTTCACGCACACGCTAGCATAATATATGGGTTAATAAGGTGGCGGCAGTGCGGGCTGTGCAGCGCGACTGTGAGCACGCGCGTACGCTACATGACCGCTTGCGTTCGTCAACTCTCGCCGGCGCGGGCGGCGGACACTTGTCGTAAATTACGAGTATCATGACTTCAAAAAGAGGAAAAAAATATTGTAGTGTTTTCGGGTGCCTCAATAATGATTTCGCAAACCCGGACTTATCATTCTTCATACTTCCTACTCAACCAGAAATGTAAGTACCTACTTATACTTAAATATTATTAGAAAATATGGTATTGTATTGTTTATTTCACAGTTTATTTGCTTTATTAAGAGCGTAGCCGAGTCGCATTTTTCTGAATACTATGTTTAGAGCTAAAGTTTATTTTAAGAAGTCTAGTTTTACTATAAAATAGAGGATTGAGTACGAAACATCGTTTTGGTAAACATATTTTTCGCGTAGGTATAGTTGTAATAAGGACAATTTCACAATAATTAATAAATAATAATAAAGCGTTCCGGACGTGCAGAAACAGGAGAAAAATTTTCTCGGTATCAAATTTGTAACTTAGTATAATAAATGTTATGTGAATAAAAGCTTTTTATTTTTACTAAATTTATAAATTGGTAAAATATTCAATCATAATATGCTTTTTATTTTATAAATTTAGATCAAGTGCTGCTTGTTCGAAAATATTAACTAAAAGTAAAAGTGACAACCCTGGGTATCAACGCAAGAGTAGGCTAATAACTCGGCGGGCGGCCTTAGATAACCTACTGTATATTTATCTACTGTGCCTAAGCTCCCTGTGCCTATGTTCCGCTGCTTGGCTAGGCAAGAAAATCCGATAAATTGTAGAACCTTCCACTGATTGGTAAACAACATGTGGTCAGTTCAGGTATGTTGGTTCACAATTTCTTGGAATGACTTCGAAAGACAGACTACTTATCACATTTTGAATTTTTTATGCGTAAAAAAGTAGGTATTCAAAACGTTCAGTTGACAATTTATCGAGAGTTTACAATCTCTCAAGATATTTTATAATCTTACGGAGTTTGCAATTATTCGGTGACAAATATACTGCCCAACTAAGCGCAAAAGCGGTATCTTAATGAAAGCGAGTTTCGAGATACCTACTTGGAGTTTTGTAAAAAATGTTTTTTTTATTTTATATATTGACTTTTTTGCTTATTAAATAGAATTTATATATTATATTGGATCTATTTGTTACTACAATAGTTAAAATATCAAAAATGTATGTGGATATACCTTTTTCATGAGATACTGCTACACCGCTTAGTAATTATATCTACAATTAAAATTTGAGTTATCGCTTTTTCGTTAGCTGTTCTCCTACATGTATGTCTACAAAAAAATATGAATTTTCTATCGAATAAAATATGTATTATTTAAAGGAAAAAAAAACGATCAAAGTATATTTATTAAGTCCTTTATTATTCAAATTTATAATGGCATAAAAAACAAATTGAAGAAAAAACGGATTCTATGTAATTAATCTAGTCAAAAGTAGGGAGTTCTCTCCAAAAGGACATTCTGTTTTGAGGTATAATATTTTGAAAAGATTTCAAAATATTTTCTTTTTTGCTTTTAGAAATGCCTTCCGTTGCAGTTTTCTTCTTTAATGGTGGCAAAACTTGAGTTTTCAAAATTTTATTGCCGATTATGCTCGCAGTGATAGGGTCTTTATTGAATCCAGTTCTGTATGTCAAATCAAAACTGCCTCTATTGACTTCTACTTCGACAATTTCATTAATAAATGGTCGCGGTTGTATTCGAGACAATTTATACTGTGTCGTGTAATCTTCCCAGTCATACGTCTACACGGCTCTATTTGCCTACGTAATATTGATATACCTCTAAATCTTTCTTAGGGGTATTTTTATATGATTTGAACAAGATAGCGCTAAAAGGCTAAGTCCATTGGATACGTATTTTTTAAAGCTATCCGATGGCATAAAAATCAATTTTACGATTTTTTTTGAGATACCGCTTTTGCGCTTAGTAGGGCAGTATTTATGTCTCTAGAAGTCTTCTTAAAACCTGAACACGCCAAGTTGCAATGTGTCCACTATAGGTAGCTTGAATGTAGGTTATTTTCAACCTTCCGAAAGATAAGCGCATTCATATGATTGGCCAACATTTTAAGTGAATCAGAACAGTGACGATGACCCAGTATCAAAGTAACCAACCGTACCTACTTACATAGGAACAACAGTAGGTATTTCATGAAGTCATGACTCAGCGATAAAAACTGGCTTGCTGTGAACCGGTAAATCTGAGTCGTTAACGGAAACTGTCGAAGACATGTATGTATCTACCTTCCTACATTCAAGTCATCATGAGCAAGCAGTAACTATGTGCCTCACTAACACACCTAGGTACCAGAGATGGGCTTTATTCGAATATTTTTTTAATCGACTAATTATTCGAATAATAAAATATTCGTGATTAATTTAATCGATAAAAATTTCGAATGACGATTGATTTAATCGTCAGTTTAGTCGAATAATTTCACGATTAAATCTCGAATAAAAGTTGGACCACACTCGTTTTTGCAGAACAGTGAACACAAGATATCTTGAATTGTTGGTATGGGCCAAGTGGGCCAACAATTCAAGATATCTTTTCACTTGTAGAATCGTTCTAGCATACCTATATACTTGTTCTAATAATACAATATAGCTAGGATCATTGTCTATTTCAAAGGGTTAATACTCTCATAAGCACTTATGTACGTCTTCTCTTTCCATAGACACTTGGCGGCTGCATCAGGCTTGTTCCCGTCAGTGCTGTCTCCTGCATACTGCGCTCCGCCGCCTTGTCCCTGCTTGCCAGTGCAGCACCCGTCGACAATAAACGACAAATAAATATCTGTACCTACCTAGTTGTAAGTAGTGTATAACAGGGCCTTTGATATGGCTCACAAGTATTCACTCTAAAGAGACCAAGTCTTACAGATGTCCAACAGACGAATTTTTACAGAGGATATCAAACTTCTCTAATCATCCGGAACGTTGTTTTGTTTCATAGGCCAACGGTTCATTTGTTTAAATAGAACTGCCCGGATTTTTTTAAGCGTGTAAGAAAAACTTTTCTGGGATGAATGGCCGATATATTATTTCCACTTCTAGTGTGCACACCTACACAGTTCACATTCAAACAAAAAGTATAATTTAAACAACAGTTACCAGTATAACTGTTAGCCATATCTGGCCGCGGCCCAATACATTTAATAAACATTTTATGTGAACGACCTACTTACAGGTCATTATATTGTTATTTTAGTGCGATTGCTTCCGATAGCATCCAAAAACGTCTCAAAAAATATTTTTAAACAATTTCACGCTGAATTTAATGTGAATAAATGTTATAATTTTGTGTTGTTTTCGCTTTGTTTTGGATCTGACTGAGAAAGGTGAAATAAATAAAATTAATTCCGAAGCACGAAATATATTCGTAAACATTCCCTATCGAAAGAATACTCGTATATTTCATAATCAATACCTATGTAATTAGAATAGTGTAAATAAATTATCTAGAATAAAATTAAGAGGTTGTCGAAATAAAATTATGTGTTAGTTTTCAATGGTTTTATTTGTATAGAGTAGACTTACCATGGCCTATTCCACGGTGGAAGGCTCGCGCACGTGTAGAACAATCCATGGAAAATAGTGTTTGTTTAATTTTATGCACACAAAAACAATCAAACTCCATATTAAAAAACTTAACATTAAAAAGATAACATAATTATCCTTGACGGATTTAAGACGGGTTATCTACGCGAAATCGAATGTCGTTTGCTCGAATACCAAAATAGCCGAAGGTCCTTGGGATCGAAGTATCATGAGTGCGGCAGTTCGCCACCCCACGAATAGCTAAGTATAAGTTTGCAACATAATTTCTCAACGACAATTTTTCGAGTTTATAGAATCGTTCCAAGAATTTTTATTTTAGTAGGTACTTACTTGACTGTGGTAAAAAAAATCCCTACAAAAAATTGGATGGTGACAACGAATATAAAGTACAATTATATGATCTACTAAAATAAAAATCCAAAAAAAGAATTATATGTAATGTATTTGTAAAATTATATACTTATTAATATTCATTACTAGTAGCCCGCCCCGGCATCGCCCGGATGTATATTTTTTTTCAAAAGAACCTTCTTCTGACAATAACATAAAAACAATAATTAGCGAAATTGGTCCAGCCGTTCACGCGTGATCCCGTGACCAAGGGAATAGGGATTCATTTTTATATACATAGAAAGATTATAAATATTTTTTGCATAAATCTTGTCTTTGAGAAAATAACGAATATTAGGATCATTATCTACAGGATGGTGATAAAAAAGGCTACTATTGTCCAGTTTCTAGTTATACGAGATTTTAATGCATCGAGATAGTGAACTGTCGCGCTCATTGAGTAACAAGTACATTCGGGCTAACGTTTTCAGTTATGACGTTTTTATTTATTTAAATAATCATGAAAGTCTTTAAAAATGTTTGTTGTTAGTAACAAAAAACAAGTTTAAGAAAATCCTGTAAAAATAAATTATTACGTTTTCGAGACTTTATTATTCGAGCAAACGACATTCGATCTCGCGTAGGTAACCCCTGTAAGACATATAAAAATGATTATATTACTTATAATGCTTATACAATTCATATTGTTGAATTAGATAGAATACCTATAATTATACTTTTTTAGTGTTCAGTATAAAATTTTGTTGTTCACGCTAGAACATAAAATATGATAAACATTTTAGAAATGCTTTATAATATAAAGCATTTCTATAATATTCATTTTTCCTATTTCTAACATCAAAATTATTTCAATTTGCAACATATTTTTTTTAACTAAACTGGTGCTCTAAGTACAGTCATCAATTATACTGTAAACAACACGTGTCATTCAATAATAAACTTTGGAATGTTATAGCTATATCTATCTAATCATGGACGATATCATTGAAAAATAAAATTATAATCTACAAGAAAACATTAAATTATTAACAGAAATAACATAAATCTCCTCACTTAATGACTATAAACGCAAATATTAATTTTATGCCACAGCTTTTACAGTATCGTCCGATTGGACATGGATAGATTTTAAATTAAAATTGCATTACCTGACTAACAGATAGCCGTGCGGCAAGTAATTAAAAAGTGGTCATTGAAATGTAAAAACTGTGATTACGTGCTAAACGACTAACAATAATAGAAAAAAAATAATCTAGTGCCTACACAGTACCTTATTGCAAAATGACTATGTAACGCAGTCGCTTCACTAAATCCGCTTGTCCCTCACTAGCTAGCTGAGCTCCTGGCCTACCTCCCGTACTACTCTACCGTCTGCCTGCCTAGCTTCAACTTAGCGCAACTTGAGACCTACGTGTTAAAAAATACCTTCGTAAGTACACACCATACACATCCATGAAATTGGGACCGACATTGTATTATAAAAGAACATGACATTTATGACACTATTATGTTAAAAATGTCAAATCAAATTAGTTATTGTAACAAATGGGATTTGGAATGTTTCAATCGATATATCGCACACCTAGATCTAAAGGGAGCTAACTCAAAAATTGTGATTTTTTAGTTATGCACACCATCGAATTCCTGATCTCAATACCTACCCCACCAATAAAACAGATTTTAAACATATCTCCGCTACTCGACGCTAGATGGCTAAATACACCAACATAGGCTCAATTCAAAATAATAAAACAAATATACATAAGTACATCGTTAAGCAATAGGGAAATAATCTATAAAAATCAAATTTTCAGCCCCAAAACATCACTAAAATACAAGATTCCTACAATATCTTTCTGCAGTGGACACAGTAAAAAGATTTTCGCCTTTTCTGAAAAAAGTGCTTTTTTGAGTTAACCCTGTTTACCCTTGTTTAGGTAACCCTGTTTAGGTGTGCGATATATGAAAGCGAAAGGTTATTTATTCCTCATCCTTTCTTAGCTGACGTCTCCTACTCATAAGTTCTGGACGTCAGCTAAGAATGGATTTCAGGAAACTCCCCCCGTAAAGAGGTTATGGTTAGTCCTTGGTCCAATTTACTTGAGACTTGGTACAAGTACTGACCTAAGTGAATACGAAAAGTTTTTGTTATTTGTTTTCATAACCACAGCTTGACACAAGTGCCACGAGTGACCTTAATGAATAACAACTAATGTAATTATTCGTATTTCGCAACAACCCCAAAAAGACGATTTAGTGGTGACAAAGTTTATATGGAAGAATCATAAGCATAACGCTTGGTCCGATGAAGTTGAGTAGGTAATGCTTTTGATAGGAAAATAAGAAACGGGTGTTCTTGGATTTTCCTAAAATCAACCCTTGAAGGGATATATAATTATAGGTGATAAAGTTTTTAGGGGATGATATTAATGCTTGCTTACTTGGAAATTGGTATAAACAATCTAGAAGTGGAATAAATTGGAAACGGATCTACCGATTTCTTCATAATCAACCCTCAAGGGGGTGAAGGGAGTTTATTTAACCCTAGAAGCCCAATCTAGGTAATTTTTACCTATACGAAAACTAATAATTGCTTTCTCTTTCGCACACTTCTTTCGATCGCCGTGATTGATCGAACCAACTTAGTACAGCCCGCGAGCCAACAGGAGACGGCCGTATTGCCTTGGTAAGTACCTCCATATTGTAGATATCGTAATGTTGTAGGTCAATTTGGCCTATGTTTAGGCTTTGTGTAACTTTTACACTGGTTTTGAGTTTTTGGAAATAGTTATTTTAGGAGGATTTAACGTTATGTTTTAGTTTGTTTTTAAAAAATAAATATTGTTTTAGGTAGAAAAACAAGATGGCGTCCTCTAGACAACTGGGAACTGACGAGATAGCGTCCTTTTTAGAAAATATAAGTGACTCGGAGACATGCGACTCAGACTCGGGAGAAGAAGATTGCGTGACTCATGACGAAGTCAATAGTGACGTGGAAGACGAGGTTGTGGACTATGTTGAGTGTTCAAACGAGTCAACTAGCCAAGACAAAGCCAGACATGATTTTATTTTATAACCAAACAAAAGGGGGTGTCGATTCCTTTGATCAAATGTGTTCCTCTATGTCTACTAATAGGAAGACGAATAGGTGGCCCATGGCTGTTTTTTACGGCATGCTCAATATGTCTTTCGTAAATTCTTATATTATACACTACCATAACAAGCTATCTAACAAAGAAAAACCGCTAAGTCGCAACAACTTTATGAAAAAATTGAGTACTGATTTGACTCTGCCATGGATGCAACAGCGTCTGGAAGCCCCTACATTGAAGCGTTCAGTACGTGACAATATCACGAATATCCTTCAGAAGGAGCCACAGCCATTGCCAGAGAATACCACAGAAGAACCAGAGCCAAAAAAGCGTCGCTATTGTGGTTATTGTTCTTATAAAAAACAGCGAAAGACAAATTCGCAGTGTACAAAATGCAAAAGAGCAATTTGTCGTGAGCACAATATTGACATGTGTCAAAACTGTTTATAATGTGATAATTATTGTACGAAACTTGTTGATTGCTTTGAAACATTTATTAATTAGTTAAAAAGAGAAGATTTAATGTTGATTTTTCTTTATATTTTTAGTTTATAAGAAGAAAACCGGAAGGGTCTCATTTTGTGCCAAATTTTTATATGTTTACGTATTTTTGTATTTTCAAAGATATACTAAACAGATATTAATATAATTATGCGTTTTTTAATTTCATGAATAACCAATAAAAATAAATAATAACGAAAACTAGTCAATTTAACATCATAAAATATCCTATACGTGTATTTATTTATGTAGGTAAATTTGACCTATGATTGGGCTTTTTAGATAGCAAAATATAATTGGGCTTCTAGGGTTAAAGGTTGAGTAGAAGTTAAAAGAGAAAGAGGGGCGTTGAGGTTGGTGGAGTACCTACGAAATCCGCGCGGTCGAAGTCGCGGGCGAAGTGCTAGTTTTGAATAAAGGTGTCCCACGAACTAATCGGCGCATCGTTACGATTCGACAGAAACTCAATCGATCGCATCTTTATTAGCCTTCAGTATGTAAGTTGAATTTATTGGATCTCCAACTAAAGCTACTCAGTCACAAAGATAAACACAAGTGTGTGCTTCCAATTATAGAGGACCACATCATTGAATAATCATCTACGTACAATCAAAATGGATATGGTCGAAAAAATATCCAATATCAATATCATAATAATTTCAGTTGTTGTGCGTCAGATGTATCAAGCTTTTAAGAATTGCGCGTCGATTAATATAGGGACACCGAAAGGGTCTTATCAAGTCACGCATGTTTAGCACGCCCGATGAGGCGAACGTTATGTGCGTGCAATGAAACAACGAAGCTATTTGAAGCGCGCAGGGGGTATGCGAAGCACGCATAACTTACAGGAGCCCCTAACTCGTTACTGCCAATGTACCGTTTCACTTTCCGAATTAGATTTATGTAAGTAAATGTAAAATGATGAGTAAGGAGTTGGGTGTACTCACAAGAGACGTGGCCTAGAAGCGGCGCGGGTTGGCGGCTTGGCCCTGGGTGTAGCCGCCGCCCGCGCTGGCGCCGCCGTTGCCTGTGCTCGCGGAGCCGTATCCGTACCCACCGTCGGCGCCACCTTCGAACCCATCAGCTTCTCAATACTTTAGTAACCTCGATTTTTTTCACTATTTTTGGCATATAAAGCCACAAGCATCAATTCTGAACTTGCATTAGATTGTACTTAGCAGTCATTTTATTTATGCATGTAGCAGTTACGAATTTACAAAAGTAGTAGATAATGTATTTCTGGCATGATTTTGTAAGATTTATTTTCTTAGTATCTCCTAGAGATAGTTAAAGTTAAATCTTAATCTAACCAAGCACAGCTGATAAGTGTACTAACCTGAGTTATTATAAGGCTGAGCTCTTGAAGTATTGTAGTTTGGCCTCATTGGGCCACCACCATATCCCTGTTGGTATCCACCACCAAAATTGCTATTAGGCTGGTTCCAGCCTCCTTGGTCCCCATAACCTTGATTTCCCCAATTTCCTCCAGCATTGCTAGAGTCCCATGGATTTTGATTGCTCCATCCACCTTGCCCATATCCAGAATTGTAGCTGCCGCCATCTGTTTTTCAAAACAAATGATAAAGATATTTCAAAGAATTCTATAGCAAATAATTTTCACATGCATGTATCACATACTACAGACAACAATGTGTGCTGAACACAAGTTAGTGCATTTCCAAATCAATGCAAGACAATTAAAATGAACAGGCTTCTTCTGGGTAAGCTCGCTCCATCGTCGACTTTGTCTCTGTCATCTATGACCTAGACTAGAGTCAAGAGCAAACCCATATTAAATAAAAAAAATAAAAAAATGAATCAGTCTCAATTAGGTAGTCAATGCTTTACTTTGTCGACCTTAATTAGTAATATATGGTTAATAGTTGGTGGTTTAGTGAGCTATATTTCAAGTAATGTAAGTTAAAATATACTTTACCTGAATTCCCCCAATCCTGGTTCTGCCGGTTCCCCCAACCGCCGCCGCCGCCACCTCTGCCCCCGCCTCGTCGGGCTCCGCCGCCGCCCCCGCTGCCGCCACCGGGTCCTCCGGCTGCCATCTCAGACTTAGACAGGGCTTTCTTGACGTCTAAGCGATGCCCTTTGACTTTGTGGTTTGGATGCACTTGGAAAAAGGATGATAAAGTTATTAAATTGTTCTAAACACTGAAAGACACACAGTTCGCAGAACAGATGGTAACGGGGCCGAAAAGATCTGGAGTGGCGACCGCGTGCCGGAAGACGCAGCGTTGGAAGGCCTCCCACAAGGTGGATCGAAGACCCGGTGAAGGTCGCGGGTAGCCGATGGATGCGAGACGCACAGCACCGGTTGTTGTAGCGACAATTGGGGGAGGTCTTTGTCCAGCAGTGGACGTCTTTCGGCTGATGTGATGAAAGACTGAAAGAGCATGAATAATGAAAACAATGATCAACTCACAGCATATCCTGTCTACCGGGTCATAATCATCAAATTCAATAAATCCAAAGCCTCTTTTTTTCCCTGTATCCTTTTCAGTCACTAAGCTTACTGAAACAATGCTCCCATATGAGCTAAAGTACTCCTTTAAATCTTCTTCCTCTATATCTTGTTTCAGTCCTCCAACAAAGAGTTTCTTAACTGTAGCGGCAGCATCTGGTCTTTTTATTTCTTCCCTAGGCACAGCTCTTTTTGGTTCCACCACTCTGTAAATGTTAATTTGTTTTTAAAAGTGTACTGCATTTGATCATTTTAGGAGTCAAGATTAAAATAACAAAAAAAAGCCATGTATTTAGTTTATCAACCAACTTCCAAAAAGGAGGAGGTTCTCAATTCAACTGTTTTTTTTTATATTACCTTCCATCAATTTTATGTGGTCGGGCCTTTTGTGCATCATCCACCATGTGTGCCCGAGAATAAGTGATGAATCCAAAGCCCCTTGACCGCTTGGTCTGAGGATCTTTCATAACTACAACATCTACAATTTCGCCCCATTGTTCATAAAATTCCTTCAAAGAGGAATCATTAGTTCTGAAGTCAAGGCCACCAATGAATAACTTCCGCAAATGCTCCGGTTCTTCCTGTAACAAATAATGACAGACGATTTTTATACTATACACTAGCTTTTTCCCGCGTGCATATCCCCTTCCCGTATAGTCTATGGCATTCCTCATGAATGTGACTATCATACCAAAAAGAATTTTCCAAATCCGACTGGTAGTTCCAGAGATTAGCGTGTTCAAATAAACAAACTCTTCAGCTTTATTTATTTATTAGTATAGATTGAGTACCATTAAAGTTGACTATTATAAGGTGGTGTAACAATTTCATCATGTTTGTGGGTCAAACTTGTGTAAGTTGGTGTATGATAGAGTTTTGGAAGGAAACAGGGAAAGCCTTTGGACAGCAGTGGGGCACTAACTAGGCTAGGAGAAACCAAAAGTATTATTGATGGACACTATAACAAGTGCTACATACTCAGTAGTCTTTCAGGGATTCATAACATTCATTCAATATTGAAATAAAAAGGCGTTATTGTCCATTGAACACAATGAACAATATTTGGAATGCGGAATTTGTTTGAAAGAGTCAAAGTGGCCCTGGAACGCAAAGGGCTTTGGAAGGAACACAGATGGGTTTTAGTCAGTAAGAGTCAGACACGCCTTTCTACTCCATCCAGAGCGCATGACAAATTTGTCCCACCTGCACACAAAATACGAGCTTAGTCGTGGAGTTATGGAAACTGGCCCAATTTACATACATACATTACTTACAAAAAAAGGCAAGCCATTACTACTGTTAGAAACTTGTTTAACAATCTTAATAACCTAAGGATTAAGTAAGGCACATGGCAATTTAGTCATACAAAGCTTTCACTTTTTCTCATCTTAAAATCATAAGTTTTTTTATTAGATGTCTGTAAGAAACCGAACCCTTATAGGATCACTTGGGAGTCTGTTTGTACATCTGTCACAATCAATTTTTTTCTGAATCTACTTGACCCCCATTATGTTAAAATTAGGTACACATTTGAACTTCTGTGTCACGTAAATAAATAAATTTTGAGTATGGACCACTTTAGTAGGACAAACAAGAAAATTCCAATGAATTTTTTTTCAAACTACCATGTGACATAATTATCAAATGAAAGGGTTTATTGTGAGTGCAACAATCAGGCAAAAGCTCAGGCAAAAACACATAGTTCATATCCTGGAATAACACAGGCTACTTTTTATCCCGGTAAAATAGCATTGTTTAACGGTGTTTGATGAGGAAGTTGAAATTTACAGCTTCTGCTGGCTGAGGACTACAGATTCACAAGTACCAGGAGACCAGACACATGTAGAGATGTTTCCAGAGCTGGAAATTTGAGTGCCTAAGATTTACAAGTACCAGGAGAACAGAAACATATTGAAGTCTTTTCGGGGCTGGAATTACTTAAAGTATTACAGTTTGAATTCTGTCTGTGAACTGCGTAAAAAAAAAATGCAGGTTCTTTGCCCCTAGACTAGGGGAAAACCTATAAGAAGTCTGTAGTATTAAAATAACATTACAAAATAAAATTTGTTCGGAACCCTTTGTACGCGAGTCTTGTATGATCCATCTAGGTCTGTTTGGCAGTAGTAAACTCGGAGAATCCATCTTTGTGTTGAACTTTCACAAGATACAGGGCCGATTAGAAAGAGAATGTTCGAGTTTCACTACGAACGGCAACATAAAGAAAGAACAGATACAGACCGAAGCCTTGCCACGGTGTTAACGACAGATTATTTTTTAATGTGTGACCTAAAGTGTGAAATTGCACAAGAACTGACACAATTATTGTTTTAAACTTTTCCTTTAATTAAGTCATCATTAAAGATACAATTCTACAGTATAATCACAGAAAAAAAATCTCACTTAAAAATTACTTACGTAGTCATCACCACCACCGCTAGGTTTCATTGCTTCTGCCACGATTTAAACCTTAGGTTTTACAACAAAAGTGAAAAAATATTCTTTAATTTTATGTTTGGGTATGTATTTGCACACCAATTCCAGTAAATACAGGAATTGAGGATACCGCAAAATCAAACGTGCTTGGACTAATCCATAGGAAATAAACTATTTAGCTAAACAAAATTGAAATGCTGAATGTACTGGCTGAATGAATTGAAGGAAAAAAAACTGTCAAACCAGGAATGTCAAATAATTAAAACGTCACGTCATTAAACATAGACAAGAGAGGCATATTGCATTGGAGTGGCGTTGTTGGACTCTGTTAGCCACTGGTAGGTACACACATTCAAAATACAAAGTGCGCTATCCAATTTTCTTAGGAGGAGCTCGTGGCTAAATAATAACAGCTGCACGTGTCGATCTTCAAAGGTTAAGCAACGCTTGCCGAGGTTGGTCTGTGGATGGGTGACCATCCTGACATACCGAGACTCCTCCGTACCTCGGAAAGCACGTTAAGCCGTTGGTCCCGGCTGTCATCTGTAGATCTTTGGCAGTCGTTATGGAAAGTCAGTAACCTGGGGACGCTGGGGTGGCTGTTGCAGGAGCAGAAAACTTGATTAATTGTTTAGATCAATAAAATGGAAAAAAATGTGGTGTGCACCACTCCCGGCAATATTTAGTGTCTCCTGTAATTTGTATGCACATCAATCAAGCTCTGTCAAATTTCTTTAATTAAGGTTCAAGGTTCGGAAAATTTTACCTACCTCACGTGCCATTCATTTATTTCGAGTAAAAAGCTTCAATAACTAAGATATGTTTATTAAAGGAATTTTCATAGCTGCAACGATGGGTTGTCTTATGGGCGGACTTTACGACGCTTCATTTTCAAAGATATGACGATTTTCATGAATTCTTAAATGAGTGATTCATTCGTTCATGAGCTATCCGAAAAGCATCAGTTGAGTTTCTAGAGCACAGAAGATTTCTTAAATTACATATTCACCATTTGCAGTCTTTGGTCGTCGTGGAGCAGTAAATTTCTTAAAATAATTGTTAAAAACTTCGATAACTCGAAAACAACCTAAGACTGGATCCGAAGTTTTCGGGGTCAAAATCGTTGCAAATCAGCTCTAGCATGACAATTTAATAATTAACTTAGAAGCATTGCGGGAAACAAACTAGGAATATTCATTTCAATGAGTCTTTATTTCAATCAGACTTATATTCCAAGAGCCTTTTGTTTTGATTTTTGTACATTTTTGTTGTACGGTTCCTAGTTTTGGAAAGCTTGTTTAACTGATGATCTGTTTCTTATATAAGACAATGTTTGTCTTTAGGTATTTTTCCTTGTGTTTCGGTGTCCCATTTGTTATAACAACGTTGCTACTTGAAATTGAAACACGAATATTTGCTAAACCGTAGGTATAGTCCATTTACAGTTGTTTAAGCTCGGATTTTGCAATCTTTGCATCACTGATTCTTAGTTTAAACAGGGTTAAAAAGAGGTTATCAATTCGACCCGCATGTGTAATATTGTCGGAATTGAATATTATCAAAAACAACCGACTTCAAAAGAAAAGCATACCAAAGACTGAATACCGATTGACACCAAAGAAGAGGAAAGTAACTGAGACAGCATTGTACTTTTAAAATATAACTTTTAAGTACGTAACATCTGACACGTTTCGATTGAAAATAACACGTGGTCAAAAAAGAACAATGGGCATCGTCTTGGGACTCCCGATTAGAACGAAATTTCTTTCACTAAAATATACTAGCTTTTCCCACTACATCGTACGCGCATATCCCGTTTTTTCCTGTTCCCGTACTTCCCGTATGTGGCTATTACAAAAATAATTTTCAAATCCAACTGGTTGTTCCAGAGATTATCGGTTTCAAAGAAACAAACGCTTCAGTATTAGTCTAAATAGTAACACACCATGACATACCTACTCTCTGAGGTACTGTGATCCTCATCATATCTAAGTAAATATTCTTGCGTTTCGTGATTGTAAATCAATGGCTATAAATGACATTTGTTGTTATAATTATGTAAGTATATATATTCACATTTAGATAATTTGGTGTTTTATGTAATACTCTAAAATTTTGAAAAGAGAAACCCTAAAATAGATATTACCTAACCTAACCATACCTAACCTAATATCTATAAGGTTTATTTTTTCAAAATTTTTGCTATATAGCAAACATGATATTACCTACTACCTAATATCTATTTTAGGGTTTCTTTTTTCAAAATTTTAGTGTCGGTAGTTTCGAGATAATGGGGATGGGTGGTAAATTTTCATCGTTTTGCTTCGTTGAAAAAATTAAAAATTAATATGAAAAACTAAAGAGTCGCAATAAATAAGCCCTTGTCACTCGGCACAGTTTGAAAAACTTTTTTTGTATCTTCTATTTTGTAGTACCACTGGGCAAAAAAATATAAAATTTCTCTGTGATGTTTTTGTATCGAAAACTGTCAAAGTATCGTTCTCAGACAGCTTCTCAATTTTAGCACTAGAGGCGCTAGTTAGTATCTTTGCATTGCCAATAGAATCACTCGTGTATCTGTCAGTCACAGCCAATTTGCTCTGCTTCTGCTGGACCGATTTAGTTGAAAGTTGGTTCACATTTTGACTAAATATATAATATTACAACAAATCAATTAAATACTTATTGTTTGGAAAATAGTCTGAGACTATAGCACAAATTACGAAAACAAACTCTCAATGCTGGTGAAATCGGCTTGCTCTGGTGTTTTATAGATTTTCATAAAATGGACCCGTGATGTCACGTCTCTGGTAAAAATTGTACCATAATAGTGAAGCGTGTTTTCAACTCACTATATCGTCTTCATTTTTTGTTCACGTGAAAAGAGAAAAAATACGTTACCAATATTTTTTGAAAATATATCTGACGGGTAATTCGTTTTTTCAGTAAAATACCCTATTATATCTTTTGGAACCAAATAAAAACTTATTCCCGAATCTCCATAAGTGGACATTTGATTGAGGATTGCAACAATATTTTGTATTTCTGCTTTTATTAGCAACAGCTTTGTTCATGAAATTGTGGTCCATCATCATGTCTGCTTAGATATGATGATGGATCTTAAACAGTGTCGTTCTTAGTTCTATATTTCGCCGCTAGAGGCGAGCGCATAATCTTTGCATCGCCAATAAAGGTTCCGTTTTTCGGGATTTACCATATGGTTAGATTTTGCAAATATCTTTTCTGAGCATCCAATTTCGTTTCAAACAAAAAATGTTATCAGTAATTCTAGGTCCTTCACCTGCAACTTCATCCTCTTGGATTTCGTAACTTTCCCTGTGACATTTACACCCTATTTAAAATAATAACTTTTTTGGAAGATCACCTTATAAATCTTTACTATCTTAATTATTATGGTAGTAATTAAAGTGGGAGAGTAAGTGAGTGAGTATTGTAGTTTTTCCCAAGGAGAGAATGTCATTTTTCAACTGACCGATTTTCCCCTTTTCTCCCCGAGGCGACTTGATTATTTAAATCCAAATCTTTAGGTAATTTACCATTATTTTATGTTAACTCATTAGTGCATTTGTTAGGGAATAGGAGTTACTAATAATTGGTTAAGATAGCCACGGCTATGCCTATGCTAATGCTTGTTTTCAAAATGTGTTTGTCGTCAACGTGTGTTGTTCGTCGACCAAACCAATCATGGCGAGAAAGCTCAAAAGACTGAGGTTCAAATCAACACTGAAATGCTGACCCGCAACGTTGCCGACTTCGCTTGTCGTTGTTTCCCTTTCCTTCTTTTTGGCGTGGCTTCGGTACGGAGCGGTTGTGGTTGTGTCGCATTGCCGGTCTGATTTCGCGTTCAAAAAGAAATTTTTCGTTTGAGTTTTAACTGATATAATTGTGTGTAAAAAGAATAAGCCAACATGAGGCCGCAGCAAAACGGTGGCGACGACGGTTTTGTAAGTATTATATCAATTAGTATGCTTTCACCTTGTGCCGTTTTGATGATCTCTTTTGATAGCAGTAATTTTGACATTTTGCTTTTACTTTATCAAAAGTGATTATTTAATCCCTAATAATCTCTATTTCAAAGTTTCTGATGGTCATATTCTTCGTGAAAATCGATTTATTCCAAGTTGTTCCCGAAATCTCGCTGTCCGCCATTTTGTTGACGCCGCGTCCTACTTTCAGGATGAGCCAGAGGTGCACCGGAAGATCTTTATCGGTGGTCTTAACTACAGGACTACTGATGAGTCGCTCAAGTCACATTTTGAGAAATGGGGAGAAATTGTGGATGTCGTCGTCATGAAAGATCCCAAGACAAAGAGGTCGCGTGGCTTTGGGTTCATCACTTACTCCAAAGCGCACATGGTTGATGATGCGCAAAACAACAGGCCGCATCGTATTGATGGACGGTAAGTCATTAATAGCTTTCCATAATCCTATTTCTGCAGCCCAGCTATATGAATGCTTGAAACTTCTCTTTCATATCGTTTTATGCTGCAGATAAAATAAGACACTGCTTGGTGAATGTCGCGTGAAATATTATACACATGGCATTTTCTGTGGGGTCGACAGTTCATTAACCTTTCTATGTAAAATTTTCTATTTTTCGAAGTAACATAACGAAGTTTACATACCTATAATCTTTTTCGACAGTGTTGTGGAAACCAAACGTGCTGTAGCACGGCAAGATATTAAAAATCCGGAAGCTGGTGCTACAGTGAAGAAACTATTCATTGGTGGCATCAAGGATGACCATGATGATGAGCAACTCCGAGAGTACTTCTCAAGCTATGGAAATGTCCAGAATGTCAGCATTGTAACTGACAAGAGTACAGGAAAAAAGCGTGGTTTTGGTTTCGTGGAATTCGATGACTATGACCCCGTTGACAAAGTATGCTGTAAGTATAGTTTGAGTGCTTACATTTTCCTCTCAATCCCACAATTTTGCCCCAGATCTGAACTGTTAGTGGCAGAATCTGGCTTCTCTAATTGTGGAAATTAATTATTGATTTTAGCTATACCTGACTATCATTTCAGTGGCAGATTATGGTACGCAAGTCAATATACATTTTCATATGAAGTTATATTTAATTTTTTTTTTTTTTTTTTTTCTGTAATATAAATACTATTTCATTTAATTTGTTTACAGTGAATGGCCCCCACAAAATCAATGGCAAACAACTGGATGTCAAGAAAGCCCTTCCTAAAGATGGTGCTGAACAAAGAGGAGGTGGTAGACAAGGCCCAGGTGGCAGGAATGACAACTGGGGCAATGGTGGTATGTATTTTCAATTTCACATGACTTACTTTCATTAATGCCTTTTGTGAGCTAATTTACAAATGGAATTTCAATTTTATTTACAGGTGGCTATGGTGGTGGTAACCAAGGTGGATGGAACAATTCCAATCCTTGGGATAACAACCAAGGAGGAGGTTGGGGTGGTAACCAGGGCGGCGGCGGCGGCGGTGGTTATGGGGGCGGCGGTAATGGCCGCGGGGGCTGGGGTAACCAGGACTTTGGCAGTTATAGCCAGCAGGCTTACAGTGGAGGCCCCACTAGGAACCAACAGTACGGCGGTAACAACCGTGCCACGCCCTACAACATGAACCAAGGTGGTGGCGGTGGTGGCGGCGGCGGCGGCGGCTACGGCAGCGGTGGCGGCGGCGGCGGCAACTACGGCGGCGGCCAGGGCAGAGGAGGGCGTTTCTAACCTACGTAAGTATCGATTTCTCATGGCACTTAAGTGCTACAATGTTCACTTAAGTCTCACACCACAAGATTTCATGAACTTAGTGAATGATTTCCATTACCATCAACAGGAAGTACATTTGTTTCTGAATTCTATAATGACCTTAGGTTTATGATTGAGCACTACATAGCATTAATTAAGTATAGGAAATGATAGCTACAGATATTTAGTTATGAATAGTACTGTTAGTTCCGATGATTAATGCTATGAAGGTAGCCTGTAATGTTAGTGTATAACTGTTACATGTCTGATTAAAGGTTTTTTCAATCTCTAGGTTTCGTGCTAAGTACACTAGTAAAGCAGTGTTAACCGCTAGTGTAGGCAGTACGCTCCGGAGCACTAGATACACACCTCATGGTCCGCCCGCGAGACCACCTAGGAGAAGGCGTCAGGAAAACCAATAGAATTGTAGCTGGAGCTCTTGACTCTTTTATCTTATAGAAATGATTAGAATACTTTTTATATGTGTACTGAATTGTAAGATGGTCTTCTATTTATTGTAGTACCTAGGTACTTATCGTGACATATTTTTAAGGATATAGAAATGTAAAACGAGCATTATTTACGTTTTTTTACGAATTAAGTACAATTTAGGATAATTCTGTAAGATTCCCTCATATAGACGCTAGGTGAACGAGATCAGAGTTTAGTTGACATAGATTATGAAGAATCATGATTATTTTAATTTTCCAGACCTTACTCAGTATTAAGTTCTCAAATAGCTGTTATATGATTATTAGGATTAGTATTATGGACTTTTAGGCTAATAAAATGTAAAATAAACTTTAATACAAAAATAGTAGGGTTGTTTCTTTAGATCTGTACATATTCCTCTTTTTATTTTTTTTTTATTTTTTTCGTCAGCACTGCCTAAGTTGTGCAAATACTATGAAGTAAGTAACCTTACTAAAATAGTTAAGCTGACTTACTTAATTATAAATAATGATGTAGATGAATAAATAAACAATTTATGTCTAAATAGTTATTGTTGTGCATTTTACCTACTTATTTAGACCCTAGAACTACCAAGGAATAGTTGTTTTCAAAAGGAAGATGTTAATAACTGACTTCAAAAAAAGGTTATTTTAGAAACTGTTCTGCTTTAAACAGTTACCAATCATTTGTATGGTGTATGTATGTAACGGTGTTACCGTTATCTAATGGCATGTGGTCTTAGACCTTGTACACCAGTGTACTGTCATTGAACGCCATAGATGTCGATAAGGATATTTGCGAGCAAGATCAAACTAAGCAGGAGTATGTATTTAGAAAGGTATGTAGATTTATATAGGTGTCCATTTCCGTATTATTTTTATAAATAGGTAGGCATTTATTTGAGTATTTATCTATCCATTCGTGATTATATACATTGCAGTACTTGCCAGCATAAAATTCGCTATTTACTGAATCAGATGGAACTACAAGGCATTCAGCATAGGTGTCATGTTCACTAAATGTATACAACAAAATTACATAGCTTATGCAGATGACTTGTCAGAAAAAAAGGAAACTATTCCTTCTAGAGAATGTATAAAACCATAATACATAGAACAATTAAAATCGTCTTATATATCACATTCTAAAATAAATTGAGGACACTGAATGTGTTTTATAAAATAATAAGATTAAAAAACAAAAGAGAATAGTTCTGTAAGGTCATTTTAGATGTGTCCTGATAAAACAAACTACACTCACATCAAAGTTCTACAATGTTACTCATCTCCCACAAATTAGATTAGCTCAAAAGAATTGCAAAGTATATTATCAACAGTCTTATTTCAACCTACGCTCTTGGTTTTTTTCGTTTCCTTTGATAATTTTTAGGGTTCCGTAGTCAACAAGGAACCCTTATAGTTTCGTCATGTCTGTCTGTATCGTGTTTCTGTCCGCGGTTTAGCTCAGAGAATTTGGTATGGATATATTAATCTAGCCAACAAAGTGGTAAATTCAAATCTTGTAAAAATCAATATCCCATGGTGTGGGATAGATCGGTTCAAAATATTGAAACGAAACAATTTTATATTTTTTCATCCAAGGATCCCTCTGTGGAATAAAGGGATAAAAAATAATTTAATAATATAATAATTTAAAGTGCTAATTTTTGTTAAATTCAAGTGTGGGGAGGACACTGCCAGCTAAACAGTTGTTTTTGGTGATGTGAAAAAAATCATGATAGTAGCATATTTTGACGAATTTAGAAGTAAAATTATCTGGATAACAGATTTCGTAATATTTCCATAGAAAATGACTTCAAGACTAAGTGCGTTTGTAACTTTGCAATCTTATAGTCGAATTATCTATTTATTTTTTTGTCATGGTTAACGACGTAACTACGGAACCCTTCACTGTGCGCGGCCCGAAACGCACTTGTCCGGTTTTTTTTTATTTCAGTTGTCTGAGATCATTTTTTTTGTTTTTTAATTTTGGTTCGTATTGAGATAAATTTAGGCATCCAATGTTACTTTTCATTTCTAATCTGTTCATTTTATTTCCATGATGAACTTCGGGGGCATCGGGGTCTAAACGATCTACGAAGTTCCTTTCCTCGCAGGTAAGTTATTTGATAAGTTAGAACACATGTTATTTATTTACGGTTTTTGCAGTATCATGCAAAAAAATAAAGATTTATCAAAATACCAGTTTGTTTTTCTTTTCTTTCGAATGATGAATACCTCAAAGAATGTCTTGATACTGTGGTTTATTCCCATCTGCCTTCTTCGAGCTTAGTGGTGGCTGACACTAACTAGTGGCGTTTACCTCCCCGGTGGTCAATGGCACTTATTTAGTGTCATATTCCACCTTCATAATAAATTATAGTAAGCTCCCTGCTATCCTAGAAGTGACAAAGGCTAATTCGGTCAAACTTCGATTTGTACTGCAACTGGTTGTACAGGGTTTCACAAGCTCGATATATAAAAGACATAATGGCGGGACCAACTCCTGTTGTAATTGAAAGATTAACCACGGAAATATACTACTATTTTGATCTGTCTTGAAAATTTGTACCTCGAAACGGCATAAACGGAATGTCACGATAACACTGGTCCAGCCAATTTGATGCATTTAAGAACGAGACCATGTGCCTGTAATCTCAAAATCACAACGAATTGTATCACTTAACCTTTTCGCCGCCAACGTACACAAAACGCAATGCCTCGCCGAGCGCCAAGCTATAAATGTATAACTAAATATACAGTAAACAGTAGTGATGGGGATATCGTCATATCGATGAATAAGATTTGTACACGTAAAGTTAAGATTTAAAGTTGATTTTACGAATATAAATAAAAACTGATTAAATATTTCCAGATTTTATTTTATTTCACAGTATCCTTAATAAGAAAAAACAGTATAAATTATGAGTATCAAAGAAACTAATACATAACTCAATTAGAACTATAAGGAATGGGGTACATCTCTATTTGTTTCATGATCTCATTCTTTAACTTCATATCAAGTTATTGGCACTGAGGGCACGTTGAATTCGATTCTGATCAGGGATGGGGTCTATGGTCTTTCTTTCTTCTATTTTTGTTTATTCCTGTGTTTTTTTAATAACTTCAGTCAACGTTTTTTACCGTAGGTATCTAAGTAGCAGAATTTTTAATTGTTTTTAAAGTGTTTTTTGAAATGGAAAGTAAGTATATATTTAAATTCTATCACGCTTGTAGCCGTGTACTTATCAAAGCATTGTTTTTTAAGTGTTGTTTCTGTTCTTTTCTTAACTCATGTATCGG
>NDFZ01005071.1:0-17184 GCA_002192655.3 Mamestra configurata | reverse complement strand
TGTTGTTTCTGTTCTTTTCTTAACTCATGTATCGGTAGCGTTTACCCATCACATACATACTTACGTTTACATACTTATTGAATTCCTACTCTTTGATGAATAAACATTATTATTATCATCCAGTTAGACATACCTCAGAATTATCTTCTGGTTCAATGTTCTCCACAAAATACTCCGAGTCCGATTCCACACCTTGCAAAATTTTAAGAAGTTCGTCCGAATCAAGTTCTTCACTCATTTTTCTATTTGTTATCAAGTGAAAGAAAGAAAGATGCGTGCGCGCGAATCCGATTTTGTGCTGCACTATGCCAAAGTGACCTTGACAGCCGCACGCCTATGACGTCACTGACCAACTTCTATAGTAGTTCGTGGCACTCGGTGGCGCACAGGGGCATAGACGACCAATTGTTTTGTAGAGATGGGAAAATAACTATCGACAAGAATTGGTAACAACTTTATAATTACGTATCGGCATCTACCTGAAGGCCGAAATTCATCTACTATCCTTTGTAATGAAGTAGATAACTAAGTTCATATTTTATTGACCTCAAATTGTTTTCGATATTCGTAACTTTCTGTATTTATAAATATTTCAATGGTGAAATCAACCTTTCACGGCACATCACTGGCCAACTTGATATGAAGTGATTGGCGTTCTGAGGAAAGTAACAAAATTCGGAGTTTCTGTTTTTGCCGATTTTAGGACAAACTAGGGCTTATTTTGTGTAGAAAAATAAAAAACAGGGTAGTAGACAGTGCTATCTCAGTAAATTTATTTTAATAAGATAGTTAAAATGAACAACTTCTATAGAAGTTGTGGCGCTGGTGGCACGAAAATCCCGAACTTCTATAGAAGTGCTTGGCGGTGAAAAGGTTAACCACTACGAATTAATGACAACACGATTTGACAGTTAGGTAAGTACCTAGGTACTTGTCAAATTTGCGGGTTCGGAACTAATCGTAAGTCCGTAGGTGATACGGAGTAGAATACGCCCGCTACTGAGCACGAAACTACGGACTTCGGGTTTAGAGACTAGCCCCCTGATTTTAGTAGGTACTACCTCAAAAAAATCAACTGGGTGACGGAAATCTTAGTAGGTACCTAGGTACCTATCTAGTTTCTTAGCAACATTTTAATAAATACATCAAGAAAAATGTTGCAGCTACATTTCGTGCAGGCGCATTATTATTATCAAAATAGGTACCTACCTATTTAAACTTATAAAACTAATACATATTATAAAGAGGAAAGATCTGTCTGTGTTTTACGATTACACAAAAAATACAAGCCGATTTTTAAATTCTTTCACTGTTTGAAAGCACCGACATCTTTATGTACCGAGGCTAAATTTATTTCCAGAAATAGTTAGGGATCCCTACTAAAACCATAATAACACAATTATTATGGTACCTACCTACGTTACCCCAACAGGAAAGTGTTTCCTAGAGTGATATGAGTGGAACGTATATTTAGTGCGTAATCTGCTATAAATTGCCGTTTTGGAAAAAAACGATTCCTGCTAGGGTAAAGTTTTTCTTGTAGGATAAATTCTAAACGAGTGATCGGAGAGAGAAATATTTCGCATGGGCAGAGAGCTTATATATTTTGTGCAAAAATGTGCCCCGAAAATATACTTTGTGCGTCTTCAGGTTTTCGAGATTTGAGTTTCTTGCTGGAGTAATGTTTTGCAGAATCGTGTATCTCTAAAACCATTGTATGCGCACCTGTAGAATAAACATACACGAGTAGCTGTTAATTTGTACGTATTTGTGACAGAATTAGATAGGAAAATATTTATAACTTTCAAGTGATCGCACTTTTTCGAAAATCCGAAAACAATCGTAGCTCCTAAATGAGAAAACGTAAATAAGCTCTCTGAAAACTGTACTCGGTCCTTCTTGACGCTTTTAATAACCATTAAAAGTTTCAAAAGTGTACATGCAAGCGTTGTTGAATAATATTGCTAAAAATCAAAACGACGGTGTCATAACTTTGACGGCAAAATACAAGAAACCGGCTCAACCCAAGTTGTGTGGCTTTAAACCAAGATTTAGTGCGTTAAGTCAAAAATATATAGGTACCTAGTGAAAATATTCAGCTTGGAATGTTTCGCATTAAGTAAATATAAACAAAACATGTAAACAACGGCTGGTTATCCGACTCGATTGACTACATAATCAACCCCTGACGAGGTGAACGAGGTGAATAGTAGGCTGATGACACCTATTTACACGAGGTCATTCAGTCTGCAACATAAATAGGTGGGTAATTAATAATTTTTACTCAAGATTGAAATGATTATTATAACCTGAGTCAGTAAAGAAAACATTTGAAGTACCTAGTCGAACAGAGCCATCACTTCCCGTGGGTGTCGTAAGAAGAGACTAGGGACTCACCATTTCACCAGAGAGTACCTATCTAAGGGCAGCAGCATTCTCTGTGCATTATAATAATAATAACAAATGAATAAAATAATAATAATGAATAAATGACGAACAACTACCGGAGATTTATTGTGAAGGACGGCACGGTTGACATAATATGTCGGGCATGTCACCGTCCGGGAGAATCGATTCGCCACATTGTCTGGTTGTTCTCGTCTAGCTAACGGAGAATACTTGCATCGGCACAACCTTGTAGCCAGGATTATCCATCAGCAACTTGCTCTGAAATACTCTATTGTGGAATCGGAGGCGCCGTACTACAGGTACCTATGCGCCCGACCCAGTTCTCGATAATGGCAATATCACATTGTACTGGGATCGGTCCATCATCACTGACAGGACTATTGTTGCCAATAAGCCTGATATAGTGGTGGTGGACCGAATCGAGAGGCGTGCAATGATTGTAGACATAACCGTTCCGCATGACGAGAACCTCGTGAAAGCCGAGAAAGATAAACAAATCAAATATATTGACTTGGCTCGCGAGGTTGTCGACATGTGGGATGTGGACTCAGCAATCATTGTACCGATAGTTGTGTTAGCCAATGGCTTAATAGCCACGAGCCTCGACCAGCACCTCAGGAGGCTCTCGTTAGGCAGCTGGATCAAGGGCCTGATTTAGAAAGCGGTACTTCTGGACACGGCTCTCGTATTGTTAGGAGGTTCCTCTCTTGAGCCTTGACCGCCGGTAGCTTGGACCCTGTTCCCGATACCGGTGAGCTACTATTTTGTATATTTTTAAATGTTTTTTATTTCTGTATTTTTTAAGAAATATTTAAAAATGTAAGAAATAAGTTAAAAAAATGAATAAACTGAATAATGATAATATCTTGGGACAACTCACACGGTAATCCGATCCCAAACTAGACAGAGCCTGTGCCAAGTATGTTTATCAGTTGTCTGGTTGCCATACAACCAGACAACTGATAAACATACTTATATATTTCTAAATACATACCTACATATAATAGATAAATTACACCCAGACACAACAAATGATCATGCTTATCACACAAAGATTTGTCCTGGGTGGGAATCGAACCCACGACCTCCGGTTTAGCAGTCAGGGTTGCTAACCGCTCGACCAACAGGCCAGTCAAAGCAGCTACACCGATCGCCAACCCGCCTGCCAAACGTGGTGATTATGGCAACCCCTACGTTTAATAACGCTCCGCCATTCCCTTTTGTGACCATTAAACATTACTATGTTTAATGGTCACAAAAGGGAAGGGAAAAGTACCGGGGTAGGTACTCCTACCCCGGTACTTTCTTACCTAAGCATGTAATTGTAATCAAGGGCATACCCAGCTAGGGGCAGGGGGGAAAATTAATATCTTTCCACTCGTTAATTATTTTTTATTTGATATAAATTATTACATTATTCAGGATCAGTGCAACTATTTACCCCGTCAGGAGTTGATTATGCAAAAATGGTTAGATTTGTTTCAATTATTCCACTTTTAGTTGGTTCATATCAATTTCCACGTAAATTGAAGCAAGCAATAATGTCCTACCCTAAAAAAATCATCACCCCTATTCGCCCCTTTTGGGATTTATTTTCGAAAAATCCAAATATTTTTTATTCTTTTTTTATAGAAATCATGAATGTCGTGTTCCAACTTCATCGAAGCATTATGATTCTACCAGTTCGCTCAAACCGCATCATTTTTCTTACTTAGAGTACGAAAGGTCCGATTTAAATTAAAAGTGTAATTTACATGTACATAATCAACCTAACTATTTAAAAGGATAAGGATTAATATCATGATACTAAAATCACCACTTCTCCATTCCACCCGAGGTGAATATTGAATAATTTAAACAAAAAGCGGTAATTCTGTGTTTTTAACCATAATAGTTAAGACCCTTACGAACCCTTGCGAACTTTTTCATAGGTTATAATTCATGTAGTACATTATTTTTAAGTATCATCAATAGTTTTTTCAGTGCACGCCAAATAATGTAATTTAATTAAAGCAATTATGATCAAGAAAAAATTGTTTATATCACTCTTAATATTTTACTAATATAATAAAGCTAAAGAGTTTGTTTGTTTGTTTCAACGCTCTTATCTCTGGAACTAACAGTCGGATTTGGTTTTTTTTTGTATATGATAGCCCACATTCAAGAGGAAGGCTATACGGAAACGCGAAAAAAACGTGATATGCGCGTTTGAAGTCGTGGGCAACAGCTAGTCGATTAATAAAACCAAATTGAAAAAGTCTTACCGCCATCCCTCTCATCGCGGACGTAAGTCAGAGAATGATGAGGGGGTGGGCGATCCACACCGCAGTGTAGATACAGCGATTTGAAGAGGGAGCAATAACTTCCCAGTCGCCACCCGGTGGCAACTTCGGGAATTTTATGCCCGATTGCCACCTGGTTGCAATCCAGGGCGACTGGGATTATTAGGGATGGACGCGAACAAACACCCCGCCCGCACCCGCAGTCATCGACGACTCAGTGGATACTTGTCGGCCATGAAGCACAACAACGAGCGAAACAGTTATGAGCTGCCCCCCCCTAGCTCAAATCCTGGGTTCGCCCTTGTCTGTCTGTAATGGTTTTGGAATAGGTAGGTACCGACGCCTGCATTTATTTAATAGCTTAAAGTAACGGTTATGGATATTGTAGCTTGCAAGACTCAACAGGTAACAGTCAGTCTTGTCTATTCAGATCATCTGCTTAAAATCCGTGAAGGAAAATAATACCAACAGCTACCTAGGCTTTAACATCACCAAGCCTGTATTACCTATGTGCATCTGGATCGAAGCATGTTTTTAAACTTAATTAATTATCGTGTTACAAAATCACATCTACAGTAATAAAAATCGCCTTTCGTAAAATTCGACTTTCATTTAAGTACTTTTTACAATAAATAACTTTGGTGTCATCATTTCTTTTTACTAACTCACAGCGGTATCTCAAAGACAAAGCATTTATTTCAATTAGACCATTTACAGGCACTTTTGAATTGTCAAGGCCGATCGGCCAAAAAGATGAAGCTCTTTGCACGTTCCAAAGCGTAGATCTCTATGGAGAAGAACGTGCAAGAAACTCCACGGACACTCTTTTAAAAATAATATTTTTTACAAAGTTTTTTTAGTAAAATACCTATGTCTGTAATGTCATATTCTACAGATTTGGGAATTTCTTAAAATATTTTAGAAAATCTTAAGATTAAGAATTTACTTAACCAAAAATGTTGAACCCAGAGATAGTACTTTCTGAGATTTAGGCTATGCCACTTTATGCACGCGTCTGGATTGAGTGCCCAACCCAAGTTATTTAATTTTTGATTCATGTTTTTAAACAGTTTTAATTCATGTTTAAGAAATTACAGGGCCCGTTGCTTTAAGTTTTTACCAAATTCCCTGTAACTCTTATTTCGTTTCGCAAAAATAAACAACAAAAATGGGCCCTCTGTCCAGATGCACTTGTATTATCTACATGGAAAATTTCGCCAGTTATATTTTAGTCCCGTACCCCCATACGGTCGAGGCCGGAACGAGGTCATTTGTCATTGATGATTGATCTGATACCTATAGGTTATATTCAGACTGGGCTACAACCACAGTAGATAAATATACAGTAGGTTATCTAAGGCCGCCCGCCGAGTTATTAGCCTACTCTTGCGTTGATACCCAGGGTTGTCACTTTTACTTTTAGTTAATATTTTCGAACAAGCAGCACTTGATCTAAATTTATAAAATAAAAAGCATATTATGATTGAATATTTTACCAATTTATAAATTTAGTAAAAATAAAAAGCTTTTATTCACATAACATTTATTATACTAAGTTACAAATTTGATACCGAGAAAATTTTTCTCCTGTTTCTGCACGTCCGGAACGCTTTATTATTATTTATTAATTATTGTGAAATTGTCCTTATTACAACTATACCTACGCGAAAAATATGTTTACCAAAACGATGTTTCGTACTCAATCCTCTATTTTATAGTAAAACTAGACTTCTTAAAATAAACTTTAGCTCTAAACATAGTATTCAGAAAAATGCGACTCGGCTACGCTCTTAATAAAGCAAATAAACTGTGAAATAAACAATACAATACCATATTTTCTAATAATATTTAAGTATAAGTAGGTACTTACATTTCTGGTTGAGTAGGAAGTATGAAGAATGATAAGTCCGGGTTTGCGAAATCATTATTGAGGCACCCGAAAACACTACAATATTTTTTTCCTCTTTTTGAAGTCATGATACTCGTAATTTACGACAAGTGTCCGCCGCCCGCGCCGGCGAGAGTTGACGAACGCAAGCGGTCATGTAGCGTACGCGCGTGCTCACAGTCGCGCTGCACAGCCCGCACTGCCGCCACCTTATTTCCCCATATATTATGCTAGCGTGTGCGTGAAATCGCGTGCCGACATGGCGCGCGGCGCGCACGCACACATTCAAACCGAGAGCGGCACGTTTGTATGAAGATGTTTTACTGTATATTTATCTACTGTGCTACAACTGAGAAGAACCCATTGATTTATTATTTTCATAATGTAAGTAGGTACCTACCTAAGTAAGTTTATTAGTAGATTTTGCATCGAGGGAATAAATCAATATGAGGTGGTGGGAGATTTAGCAAGGAATCCTAAGTTATATTCCGAATGCAATGCCGAGGTACCTAGTTAAGAGTTAACTCACGAGCGAAGTGAGTTGATGAGTGCTTTGAAATCCTTTATTTTCTGAATATGAAAAAAGTACATCTTCACAGTAGTACAGTACGTTACCCCAACAGGAAAGTGTCTCCTAGAGTGATATGAGTGGAACGTATATTTAGTGCGTAATCTGCTATAAATGTGCGCTACTTATAGAATTTGTGCGCCTGGCCGTTTTGAAAAAAAACGGAAGAAACGATTCCTGCTAGGGTAACGTTTTTCTAGCAAGAAAATTCTAAACGAATGATCGGAGAGAGAAATATTGTGCATGGGCAGAGAGCTTCTATTTGTGCAAAAATGTGCGCCGAAAATATAATTTGTGCGTCTTCAGGTTTTCGAGATATTGCGTTTCCTGCTGGAGTAACGTTTTGCAAAATCGTGTATCTCTAAAACCATTGTATGTGCGCCTTTAGAATAAACATACACGAGTAGCTCTTAATTTGTGCGTATTTGTGTCAGAATTAGATTTAGGAAAATATTTATAACTTTCAAGTGATCGCACTTTTTCGAAAATCCGAAAACAATCGTAGCTCCTAAATGAGAAAACGTATATAAGCTCGCTGTACTCGGTCCTTCTTGACGCTTTTAATAACCATTAAAAGTATCAAAAGTGTACATGCAAGCGTTGTTGAATAATATTGCTAAAAATCAAAACGACGGTGTCAACTTTGTCGGCAAAATACAAGAAACCGGCTCAATCCAAGATGTGTGGCTTTAAACCAAGATTTAGTGCGTTAAGTCAAAAATATAAAGTGAAAATACTCAGCTTGGAATGTTTCGCATTAAGTAAATACATATAATCAAAAAAACAAAACATGTAAACAACGGCTGGTTATCCGACCAAATACGAATGACTACAAAAAAGCGGTGGACTCTGCCCATGCACAATATTTCTCTCTCCGATCATTCGTTTAGAATTTTCCTGCTAGAAAAACGTTACCCTGTTAACCTGGGTTCTGTAAGCCAAAAAAAAACGGAACCTTTATAGAAGCACTTCGTTGTTTGGGGGCGTCCATAAATTACGTGAGGTGTTTTTTTTAATTTTCTTTCCCTCCCTCCCCCCCCTGGTGAGATGTCGTGAGATTTTATTCAACCCCCTACCCCATCCCCCAATCTCACGTGAGATTTTTCAAAATATCTGGTTTGACAGTCAGTAAGTAGATGTATAACGTCGAAGTATGAATGAAATTATTTTCTTTCGAACGAATATAGAATGATCTTAATCGTATTACGAATACGCTTAAGATTAAATCTTAAGCATGTACAATCTGGATTAAATGGACCAAAATAGTATTTTTTTTTGTTCCAATCAGAAAAAAAAATGCGTGATATTTGCCGAGACCCCCCTCCCTCCAACGTAAGATTAGATGAGATTTGACTCGACCCCCTTAAACATCTCACGTATTTTATGAACGCCCCCTTTCGTCGTTCGTCCGTCTATCTGTCAGACTGTCAAGAGCCTTTTTCTTCGGAATGCATAGAGGTATCAACTTGTAATTAATATTAAATGTTGGTCTGCGGTATCTAGAGGTTAAAATAACCAAGGCCACAACCTGGTTACATACCTACCGAACCAAGGCCGGCACTCTGCAGTCGCGCATGTGACTGCTAGATCAAAACCAATGAAAGTTGGTTGAGTAGGTAGATACTCAAAAATGTTAAGCCTATCTTCCCTCAGTTTTTGAATTAAGAATTTGAAGTTAAGTATTTTTTACTTTAGCTTGAAAACTTTTCATTGGCATTAAAGTAGGGATTGGCACGTTCGTAACTCCAAATGGCTCAACTAACGAAGCCATAATCAACCTCCACCAGTAGATATTAAGTACTCCCAGTTCGTATACCTATACGAGTACCTACCTAGTTATTCGCAATTATTTCGGTTTTGGGGACGACATTACGATGCTTAAGAGTAAATACCTACCTACCGAGAAAAATCCCTGGTTCTGGAGCGGTTGTCGAAGTCATCCATCTTGTTTTGGTCTGATTATTACGTCAACCACCTTCGAGTACGAGGATCCTGGCCTTCTGGGTAAAAAAATCTGGCAACCTTGAAAAGCATTTTTGTAGGTGGTAGGTAATATGGTTACAGCTGGTATGGAATCTGAAATTACGATATTAGGAATAACGCGGATGTTACTCTAGCGTGCTCCTTATGAAGTAGGTACCTACTTAGCTAGGTACCTACCTACTGAAGAGATGTCGACCGACGACCGCAAAAATCTTATTACCCTAGTCTCATACCAGGCAGAGGTACGATTTCCCAAAGCTTTTCTTGGGATAGCTATAGAAGTTGAGTTGAGAAGGCACGAAAAAGCTCTAATGATGGCAAAGGGAAATGAGTCAACCTGTCACAGGCGCCATTTTTACAATACGGCGGAGCGAGGGGCAAAGATCGACGTCGAAATCCATAAAATCTCCATTTTCAAAACTCCGGAAAGTTTTCCAGGTACCTAAAGCCCTTAATGAGCACCAAATGACATAGCTTAGGTAGGTATTGAAAGACGACGTCCCGTAGCCTTCGAGTGGTTGGTTGCTTGGTTGTATAAACATCACGATTACGTGTCGGTGGCAGGCACGCTCGCGCTGCGGAAACGGCGCGACTGTTGATTTCACTTTCATTTTATCAGTGTGGAAAATCCAGCGTTATCCGCCGCTGATTCCCACAGACGTAACTTTTTTTTAAATTTAATTGTCTCTCGCGCTTTTTGTTGTTTGGTATTTACGTGATGCGGATGGTTGATGAAAAGTAAGAGTAACTTACCTACCTACCCACCTAAAGGTTTTTTTATCTGTGGTAGGTACAGTAGTGGGAAAATTTTATACAGCTGAAAGTAGGTAAGTACCTACCTACCTACAATGTTACAGGAAGTCTCAACTGTTTAAACTTTTTTAAAGTTAGAATACCTACCTATTTTTTTCCCTTCTATTACCATGCCCATGTTATGTCGTGCTCAATGCTTACCAAGGTTCTTAGTAGGTACCTAACAGGATCAGCTGGGTCTAGGTCTATCTAAGTATTAACTAGAGAATACCTAAGTCATGAGTAGGTATAAACCTTTTTCACTCTTAAGATCTTATGGACTATTTTTTCTTAATAAGACACGGATATTGGAACCATTTGCATGGGGTTTATTGTAGGTACAAAACGATTTTTTTGTAATATTTCGTAAGTTATTGATGCAGATTCCTTAAGAATCAATTTTCCGGTGACATGCTTACCTTATGGTAAGCTGTATCTGTCACCGGAAAATTGCAGACTCGTCATAGGCTTATATCAATAATTTGAAGCGCATAGGTACCTATGCACGAGTATGATAAAAGTAGATCTTGTAATGGTAAATAAAAGCTTCAACAGAGATTGGAAATACAATGAACACTGCTGTTGAGAAGACTGCAACGTGCACGTGCGTTGTAGCAGCACTGCAGCTCGGCGGGGGCGCGAGTGGGGCTGGATCTCGGCAATAGGTTTTTGGCGCAGAGAGAAAGTCCGCTTGGTGGTGGCGAAGACCCCTGCTCGACGCACTCGGTGGACTCCGCGCGGCCGCGGCCGACACTCGGCCGGCGTTTCATGGGCAGTCCGTTTGCGAAATAATGCCATTGAATCGCTGACGCCGAATTTGCCAGTGATCGCGCCGAGCGCGGAGATGACGCGCTAATAAATAGTGGTGCGCACCAATGATAACGAGCTCTCGACCCCGGATACCCACTACAATGTGCCAATGGAGTATTGTGACTATAACTTACGTGCTCCTTGTATTGGACTCGCACGACGCCAGGGAGATCAATTCGCCGGATGCTGTAACCCTCCACAACCATGTGAGTAGAGATGGATTATCATAATGTCGCTATCTATCAGACGCGGACGCGGTATCGGTCACAGCTGCATGTGCTTCGGTGCATTGACATTGAATGCACTTTTACTTTCATTAGTTGTGTGCTTCTTGCATTTCTTGTTTGCTGTTTATCAACAATCGATAGTTTGATCAAGGCGCGTTTACTGAACACAGTGTTTCTTAAATTAATTGTTTATTTGAACTCTCGTGTTAAATCAACCAATCTTTTCTCATTAGGTCAAATAGGTATCTACCTTATTTCATTCATTATTTTCTTAAACAAAACATTAGCTCATACCTCCCCAAGACCTCCCTATAAGACATGACATGTAGCTTTAGGCAGCCATGGACAATTCAAATTCTTCGAAGTTACGCCCCTTCATCGGATCAATACCATTCGTGGAAGTGGCCTTATTCATAGATCGATTGAGTTGATTAAAGATGCATTTTATATGAAGGTAGTTCCGTTGTTATGTGGTGCACGCTCATTATTTCCGAAGGGAACTATCGAATACCTATTATGATCTAAATATAACCAGCTGAATAAAGCAATGAATTTACCTCAAGCAACGGAAAAAATGAAATGAAGCTAAGTACACCTACTTCTGCTTCTTTTACCGCGTTTTTCACGGTTTATTTAACACTTATTTCCGAATATTTCAAGTATTTTCGAAATTGTTCATCCACAACTACAAGCTTTACATTCAAATTAATTGCAAAAAAAGATCTAAAACTACCTTATTTTGTGTTGTTTTCTGTCTGTCAGCGGTATGTATGTCAAGAACTGTAATAGGTAGGTAGCAAGTTGACATTTTCAGTGTGAACCTATTTCTATTGCCGCTATAAAAACATAACAATAAAAATTGGGGGTTCCCATAGGTACCTACCTACATGAAACGTTTTTTTTTCGGTTTATGGTACGGAACCCTTTGTGTGAGAGTCCGACTCGCACTTAGTCGGTTTTTAAGAGTAGGTAAGTAAAAAGTGGCCATTGGAACACCAATAAACTGAAATATTCAAAATTCAGTACCTGGATGACCGAGCTTTGCTCGTTTTTTTTTGTTTAGTGTTTTCTTAAAATTAAACCTAGCTAGATCGATTTATCGCCCCCGAAATCTTACATACCTACTAAATTTCATGAAAATCGTTAGAGCCGTTTCCGAGATTCAGATTAAATATAAGTAGGTATACATATATACAAGAATTTCTCGTTTAAAGGTAAGTATAAGATACTAAGTACTTAATTTTATAATTGAAGGATAACATAAATTTAAAGTTTTCGTACCAAACATCTAAAAATCTCGTGCTTATATATTTTATAAAAAAAAATCAATCATGTGCCAAACATGGAATTCAAAAGGACCCAGGGCAAGCACCGTGAGTAGTACCTTTATACTTTATACCTATCTGGAAATGGCACTCGTGGCTAAAAATACCAGCCGCACGGATCGATCTTCAAGGTTAAGCAAAGCTTGCCAAGGTAGGTCTGTGGATGGGTGACCATCTTAACATACAGAGACTCCTCCGTGCCTTAAGCCGTTGGTCCCGGCTGTCATTTGTAGAACTTTGGCAGTCGTTACGGATTGTCAGAAGCCAGAAAATCTGACCAAGAAGAGTCTTGCCAAGAAGTATCGTGTTATCCAGAGGTCTGGTAGTCAGCCGCTTCATGTAAAACACTGGTATTCAGCTGAATCCGGTTTGACTGACAGGCGACCCGACAATATAGTTGGGAAAAGGCAGGTCATGAGATATCTGGAAATGATAAAATAAGCCCATTTACATGTGTAATCCTTAAATTATCAAAGTATCTAGCAAAAAATCTTAGTGTCAAGACAACCTTATGAAATAAAAATCGATTACAATACTATAAAAGTTATAATACTCGTAGTATTGTTTGGGTTACATGAAGGCTATTAAACAAGTGTTATAGGCATGGTCGGCATGAGACCGCATAATCGCTGTCATTGACGATGCCGGCCGATTGACATAGTATTTTATGTTAACAATCAAGTATTTATGTCACCGGAAAGTGTAAACTCCGTAAGATTGTAATAAATCTTTATTAGATTATAATTTTTCGATTTAACATAATAGAACAGATAATTTTGGATATTAAAAATCCTATTCAAATTCAGTAGACAGTTTCCAATACTCATATCCGTGTCTTATTGAGAAAAATGAGTTTAAAATTTTACGCGATATTTTACAATCTTACGGTGTTCGTAATTATCTGGTAATATTTATAGGTACTCTATTATTAAGTATATTATGTAGTAGACAATATAAGTTATACCTATTAGAAGCCTGAATTAAAGCGGGCTTTTGGAGAATGTTCCTTCCTTGTTGGTACCTATTAACTTTCATAAGGAGGTGGAAGTCTTAATTTTGACAAAAAATAGTTAAGGATCTGGTTCAATTTACTGTTTTATTTAATTTAAAGGTATACGTAGTTCAAAAGGTATGTATGTAATAAAATATATAAATAAATAATCAGTAGGTATTAAAAGAATTTTATGCTTATCAAAAAAATTTAAGATTTAGTTATTTTCAATTTTTGTGGACAATAAAAGCTTCTAAGGTTTTTGATCATAGCCTTTATCAGCACTTTTTGAACGTCAAAGTTCTACATAAAGACAGTCCCCCAAAACACCCGTCACCACTTCCTAGTGTTTTAGCTGGGAAGAAGAAGTGGCGCAACAAACTCCCCAGCAACACATCTGTCTGTTGAGTTATGATGATAGCTCATAGATATTCGTGCTTTAGCAATTCGCCAATATCACAGGGTTTTTTTAATTCGTTATGTAAAAGATAATACCTTTCTAGGGAGGTAATTAAATGATCTGATGATGCGGATATGCATTACTTTCGCCGATTACGTTTCTGTTATTGTTATATAATATTTAATTCGATAATTGGGTACCCATTCCAACAATCTTCTAGAGAACAATGCCAATTATAGCAGAGTTGAAAATAATTGCCAACTTAAGTGATTTTTGATAGTCTTCTTTGACTTTCGTTAATATAATTACCTACAGACTAAGCACGCTGAGGCTAGGGTTGGCAACATTTTTTTAAATGAAATCATAGAAATATAAAAAACAGAACAAAACTTCTTTATTATATCTATGGATGAAATAGAGTAGGTATTTCTGATTTTAGAAAGGGCAAATGAAGAGTACTTACAGTCGTAGAAAAAATAGTACTTATTATTATATTACTTATTGCGTAACCAAAATGTTGTTGTTTTAAGAATAAAAGCCATGGATATCTTTTATCACCAATTTGCAATTCTGACCAAAAAGACAAAAACTTCTCTAGTGCACTCAAATGGCAGGATTAAATTCAGTTTAATTAAAAGATAGAGTCAAAATAAATAGTTGTTTTTAGAGTAGGTACTCTATTGCTTTTGTAGATTATAGAGTAGGTACGTCTACGCAAAATAGAGCACAATACTCTATTTTAGAGTACGGTTGGCAACCCGTTTTTTTTTTTTTGATTCGGGGGGAAATCCTCATGGAAATCCTCCACCCTGGGGCGGGTGGAGGGGTCTGTCAGACTCTTACTGACTAAAACCACCCCGGTGTTCCATCTCCCACCTACGCCGGGGATCGCGGGAACGTAAGCGACTTCCGCAATCCCCGGCTGGTGCCGGCACGCCACTGCGGGCCACCTCGCGTCGGCGAGGGGAGTGAGGTGTTTAACTCCCCTCGCTACGTCAAAGAGGGGCGCTCGGGTCCGGATGAGTGGGGGGCGACGGACATCCCCAAGTCCGTCGCCCCTGGACCCAGTTAGGGGGGCCGGAAGAGGGCAGCGTATGCCCTCCTCCGACGCCCGATGCGCCTGCTGCGGGCAGGAAGAGCGGTTGAGATTTCCCTCTCCCTTTCCGCAGCCTCCTTCTGCGCCAGTACAGNTAATATAAGTGTGTTATCCCCGTATTGGGGTCTCAAGTTCCGGGTTCATTTGCCCGAGAAAACCGCTGCCGTGACATCTGGCGGTCAACACACAAGATGACATCTGTACCCTTCCATTAAACCTGCTGTTTATCTACCACCCAGGGTCAACTCCTCGGCTCCCGCGTCATCTTCAGCTACGCATAAAGCCAGTATACTACTTGACGTGTCTACCTCCTTAAGACAGAAAGTTTATGGCGGGTTTTCTTGTACCTCGACCCATAATAAATTTAATTGAAAGTGCTTAGTGACTTTGTTTATTTTATCTAATTAGTTTTAAAGCAACTCGCACGCTTCATTGGCATATAGAGACACATACATTTATAGTCGATAGCTGGCTGTTCGCACTGCCAGCGAGAACTTTCTTACCACTAGTTTGTCACAGCGACAAGAGCTATCAATGATAATACTCGTTCAGCAATGCTCGCTTGGCGGTCAGAAGTCAGAACTTACGCCGAGAGACCAACTAGCGGTAATTTCTACTTATAGTGCGCCGCACGCGCGCCGGAGCGAGTGGTGCGAGTAATCGCCCGTCGCACAAGATTAATCGCTTATAGCTGAGCGACAAAACTATCGGAACTACAAACTCGCTGCTCGCCAACTCGTATCTAGTTTCTAGCTTAACTAAATCGTTTTGATCGTCGGCGGTGAGTCAAGTGCCTTAGTTTTTGGACGTCGGGATTTGTAAGTTCGTATTATTAACCGACTTCAAACAAAGGAGGAGGTTCTCAATTCGTCGGAACATTTTTTTTTAATGTAAGTATGTTCCCCGATTACTCGAAGATGGCTGGACCGATTTGGATTTTTGTTTTGTTTGAAAGGGTGGTCCCATGATCAAGTCAGGATCTGATGATGGGATCCTGGAGAGATAGAGAGAACTTTTCAAATTTTATAGGCACACTAGAAGCCATTTGGGTAGTTTTTGGAAGAGTACTTTCTCGGAGTAGTTCCATTTCAATTTGGTGAAGATCGGATGGAGAACTTCGGAGATAGGCAACGGAACTCCTCAATAAATGATAGCAAATGGACTGGGATTGCTGAAATCTCATGTCTGTCTATTGTTTTCACCAGTTCATAACATAACATCACGCCGGTACGCTGTAAAGGGGTAAGCACATGTGAACCAGTAAAAAGTGAGAAAAAAATCTTTTTACAAAAAAATACAACCGACTTCCAAATAAAAAACAACGACTGCCGAAATTAAAGTTATTTTGTACTTTATAGTGTTTTTTCAGCAATCCCAGTCCATTTGCTATAATTTATTGAGGAGTTCCGTTGCCTATCTCCGAAGTTCTTCATCAGGTATTCACCAAATTGAAATGGAACCACTCCGAGAAAATACTCTTCCAAAAACTACCCAAATCGCTTCTAGTGTGCCTATAAAATTTGAAAAGTTCTCTCTATTTCTCCAGGATCCCATCATCAGATCCTGACTTGCGGCTGCTTGACGGTGTTATTTTGTTGTTTTTTCGTTTTTTGACACCGACTTCCGAAATAAAAGTTATTTTGTACTATATAGTGTTTTTTATTTGGAAGACGGTTGTATTATTTTGTAAAAAGGTTTTTTTTTATCAGTAGCTTCGGAAAGGTTACGCTGGTTGATTGATTGACGCAGGCGAAGCCGCCGGCTAAAGCTAGCTTATGTTAATGATCAAATGATATAGCAGTTGAGACCAATTGCCGTTACGTGGTTATGTTATTAATTAATATTTAATTACGTTTTAATTATGATTCATATTATTATTTGTTATCGATGACAGTTTGTTTTGCATCTGCTATCATTATGGACGCTTCGAGATTAATGTAAGTCCATGTATTTTATCGCTACTGTACTTACCTAACATGAGTTTATCACAAGGTATTTTCCTGAAAAAAAACCTGTTTGGTTCACCAGTTATATTATCAAAAAATATTGGAAACGTATTTTTTAATTGAAAACTACCTACAGTAGGTATATATGTAACCGGAAAATTGCAAACGCCGTAAGATTGTAAAATATCGCGTGAAATGTAAACTATTGAATTTGGATGAGATTTTTTATTTTTTATTTAATATTGGTTTGCTCTTGACTCTAGTCTAGGTCATAGATGACAGAGACAAAGTCTACGATGGAGCGAGCTTACCCAGAAGAAGCCTGTTCACTCTAATTTTGAAGAGATTAGGGTTGTCTGCGTTCGGAAACACAGATTGATTGTATAATTTGTATACAAAACGATTTTTTCATAATACACTTCTCATCAAAAAAATCGAAACACCTCGCAGTTTATGATTTGATAAGG
>NDFZ01005070.1:222817-288817 GCA_002192655.3 Mamestra configurata | reverse complement strand
TGTCCGCTGTCATTCTTGACGTTTTCTTGACACTCTCAAAACGTCGAAGCGCCGTCAAATATAATTAGTAACATTAATAATTACATTTGTAGTTTTTTTTTTAAATTTTGTTATAGTTATGTTATAGTAATGTTCCGTCGGAAAATGTAGACTCATTAATGTGTAAGTTGTGGTTACCTGTAATTGAGTGTGCATCACACGAAAACGTATAGTGTAACAAGTTTGTATTTTGCAGAAGTTTTGATGTAGTGTACTTACTCGTTAAATACATTTCTTTTGAATTTCAAAGTGGCCAACTGGTTTCAAATAGATGAATGAAAGTATGCGTTTATGTAAAACTAGCTTCGAGCTTAGAACATCGGTACCTACCTAGGAAATAGGACATAAATAAGCAAGGAGGTAGGTACCTACTCCCAGGTTTATCTATGTCCTATTTCAGGACATGGTCTAACCCTGTGCCAAGATTTGCCCAAATCAGGAAAGACAGACAGTTTCTTTCGTATTTTCTAAATATTTATAAAATACGAAATCTAAATATTGATAAAATTATTCATAAATATTAGTAGGTACCTAGGTTTATACCTACCTGTTAATCGCCATAAGAACATTACTTTGATAGACAGTTTTAATCAAATTGTTAAATAATAAACGTCTACCCAAGACGTTTTTAATCAATTAAATCGGAATTTGCTTAGGTAGGTAGGTACATATATAACGTGAAATAACCATTTCTAAAATGTTTAGAAAAGCGTAAAAAGTCATTTATGTTTGGGTAATAAATCATTTTAATTATCATTTTTATCTTAATTAGGCGGTGTTTTTATATCGTATTAAGATCTTAAATTCGCTTTCAAATGCATAATAATTTTAACGAGCGTAGTTGGGAATATTATTAAATACATTTCAAATTTAATAATTATTAAATTTTTATGTGTAGTAAGTAGACAACCTACTAGATATCGGTTTTAATATTAAAGCCTATCGCAACAGGTAATTTCTAATTACACATTATTGATCGACTAAAACGGAATGTTATCGGAAATATGTAGGCACCTCAACATACCGATATCTTATCGAGATTGCACCAGAGACTAGATTGTCCTGTTTTTATTTTATAAGTAAGTACTTACTTGTGAAACCTGTCCGTGGTCATTTTTATACTTTTTCACAGGCAGCACAAACACCTCACCACAAGCGTACGAAAGTTTGTTCAACTCATTTTGTACAGATTGCCACAGTTTAAAACCGCGAAATTGATAAGCTGGGAAAGTTTGCCGTTTTGTTACACTTCACACTTTTGCAAATTAGAATTATTGTAGGTAACTATTTTTCACATAATTTAATAGATGTTATTCAATATTACTAACGTATCGAACTTTTATTAGGAATTCGTGAATGGTTCTATTATCGCTAGGTTTAATAAAAAAATAACAGAAACACCTGTTTCACTCAGGTGAAACACGGACTGTTGTCACAGATGCAATACAAACTTACGCGTCGTCAAAGTTTGAATGAATGATGTGAATGATGGTAGGTAATCATATTGAATGAAAGCTGTTTTTCGCAACAGACGTTCAATGACCTTTTACAGCAAGTGCTTTTTAACGACATCTAGTGATTCAATAAGAACTTTTTGTACAGTGCCATCTATTGTGGAGTAGCAAAAGCGTCAATAACTAAGCCTTTAGTAACTAAGCTAGTATAACTATTCTACAACAGATGGCAGTACTTTTTTAACATTTTGAAATTACTCTCTTCCCACAATTTACTTATTAAATAAAAGAACTAGAGAATTACTCGTGTAGGTAATTAAGCAGTTTTTGCATGTTATTTTTTTAAATGTTTTCTCTCTTTATGTGCATCAAAACATATTGTATCTACGAAAATAAGTACCTATTAATTAGGTACCTTTATCTCCAGCAGCGTTTGTTATAGGTACGTAGAAAATTTACCAAGTTTGGGTCTCTTCCATAAAAGACAGAAGTTGTGCAATTGACTTTTAACGAATCTGAATTGGAAATGCAAGGGTGCGTATACTTTTGTTACAGTGAAAGAGGAAGAGGTTCCTACATTCGATCAGTAGCACTGCAATATGCAGCTTCCAACACTTAAAATTAAGTAGCAATACCGTGAAGGAGAAGAACGAATCATATTGAGCAATCATCAAGTCAAAAGCCACAACCCACAAATCTACATTAAAAGCATTGTTTGATAAATAATAACAGGCGAGTGATATAGTTAGATAGAGTAGATTTCCTCCATTATCATTAAAAGCGCCGCAAAAAGCACACCTAAAAGTGAATTATTGTGTGTTTATCTCGAGTGCTGGATAAATTATATCGTGCGCACGATAAAACAACCGCACGCCACTTATCTAGGCGTTTAACTATTTTTAGAGGGTTTATAGATACTAGTAGATTAGTCAAAATGCTATTAAGTTGGGGGAAAATGGTTTTCCTGTCCTCAATAATTGAACACTTAGCTATGATAGCAACCTACCAAAAGTAATAAAGTTTCGAGCGCGCGCCATCGCTTAGGTACCTACGTAGGTCTACGGTATGTTGATTAGGGGTAACTAGTCAAATGCAAGCCTCTTTAATGCAAGAATCTTTGTCATATGATGTCATTTAACAATAAAAAAAGATTTAAAACTTTGATCATTATTTAAAAATTCCTAATAAGAAGTTAATTATGCAGTGAAGTGGTAGGCCTCCTGATGACCAATGAAACATTTGACAATACAGAAGTGCTTAGAAGAGACTCCCACGATCGCTGCCTGAATGCCATTTCGTCAATTTTCCGTTGGAGTAAGAAATGAGGAGTGTACGTAAGCTGCTGACGAAACCCGGTATCTATGACCACTGTGCCGTATTGATAGTTAGTATCAACATCCGAGGCCTGAAAACTGAACATCGCCGGAATCATGAAAATTGTGGGTACCTACTTTGTAAATCTGTTGGCTTAAGTTACACGAGAGTTTGCTTTATATTCAATAAAATTTTCAAAATATACGAAAATATAACAAAGCAGGAGATTTGTTATATATTTTTAACCGACTTCAAAAAGGAGGTGGAAGGAATTGGTCAGTCAAACGCCGAAAATTTGATGAAATCGGGGTTTGACCAGTCAGAGCTAAATTAGTTAATTATTAGGTATACAGGAGCCCGCTGAGCGGGGAATGTGCCCTTTGATCTGCTACTTGGTTAGACAAGTCATTAAACGATATAATACCGCAAAGAATAAGGCTCGCATGCAAAAACCCTGGTATCTACTTCTAGGTTAGGCTAAAAATACATCAAACGCCGAAATCTAGGATCTATATAAAGGTCAAATCTAGGATAAACGAGTGATTCTGCGAGGAGACTGCATATCGATCTTTGACTAGAACACATACAAGAAGCTTGATTTAACGGTTTATGGTACGGGTGCGAGTCCGACTCAGACTTGGCCGATCTTTAATACATGATAAACTATAAAATTGATTTCACAGGCACAGCTCAATACAAAGCTATCAAACGTTCATAAAGCTCACGAGTGCGAGGCAATCAGTGCGATATGATTATGACGCCCAAGTGCGATAAATTGAGATACCAAGTGCATAATGTATTACCTACGCTCGCGGTCACAAGTGCTACACGCGAAATACATTAATGATAACACCTAATGGACGACAAATATTTGTCCATCCTGCAATTAGCTAGTAATATCAAATTTTGGTAAAAGATATATTAGGATAGATTGTGACTGATAGATAATTGTTAGTGGAGCCGCCAAGCTTTGTAATTAAACTATAAAGCTTTTTAGATAAGGTGTAGTTTAATCACGTTGTTCGCCAATCAATATTGCGTATCTGATCAGCCTGTCGCGGACAACTGCTGGACATAGCTCGCTCCCTAAACTGGTAGTTTGGTAGTACATACTTACGTAGGTACGTATTCAACTAACGATGTTAAGTATATCGCGTTCGAGCGTATGGTACCCGTGGGCATTNTGCGAGGCAATCAGTGCGATATGATTATGACGCCCAAGTGCGATAAATTGAGATACCAAGTGCATAATGTATTACCTACGCTCGCGGTCACAAGTGCTACACGCGAAATACATTAATGATAACACCTAATGGACGACAAATATTTGTCCATCCTGCAATTAGCTAGTAATATCAAATTTTGGTAAAAGATATATTAGGATAGATTGTGACTGATAGATAATTGTTAGTGGAGCCGCCAAGCTTTGTAATTAAACTATAAAGCTTTTTAGATAAGGTGTAGTTTAATCACGTTGTTCGCCAATCAATATTGCGTATCTGATCAGCCTGTCGCGGACAACTGCTGGACATAGCTCGCTCCCTAAACTGGTAGTTTGGTAGTACATACTTACGTAGGTACGTATTCAACTAACGATGTTAAGTATATCGCGTTCGAGCGTATGGTACCCGTGGGCATTTTTTTTTTAAGGATGGGAAATCATCAAATGACTTCTTTCGCTCTGGGTGGAGTGGAAGAGCGTGTCAGACTCTTACTGACTAAAACCAATCCGTGTTCCTTCTAAAGCCCTTTGCGTTCCAGGGTTTTCGAACCAATTCCGCAACCCTAGCAGGTACCCGTGGGCTGCAGCTGAAAATCAGCGTTAGGAGGTAATACCTACTGTTGCCACCTGACATTATGCTGAGCTGAGGCCATTTTGGCACATTGTTATAAATACCAAAATTTTTTAGATTATCTATTAGTAAGGTGTTTTTTTTTGTGCCAATAAATGCAATTTTCTTTCATTCTTTCAGTTTGTCTATTGTTTAAATGAGTGGTCTCATAATGTTTACTAATATTATAGAGAGGAAAGATTTGTATTGTTGTATGTAACGAATAAACATAAAAACTACAGAACCAATTTGAAAAAATCTTTAAGCAATGGTAATAATACATTATCAGCGAGTAACATAGGCTATATTTTATCCCCGTGCTCCCACGGGAACGGGAATGACGCGGGTGAAACCGCGTGACGTCCGCTAGTACCTTATAAACGGGGTATAGCAGCGCAGTTTTAATGTCTTAAAATGGTAGGTATTGTTAAATTTTGGCAGTTTTTAATCGATCACGAAGGTCGGTAATGCAGAATTGTTACTTGCCGTTGTATGGCAAAGATAAATCTGCGGAGACTACCGCCTTCCCTGCTTTTCTCGGTGTAGTTACAACAACATAGCTTAACAAAGAAAAGCTGGTCACTTGATAGCTACCGTAGTTAGAGCTAAACTGTAAACCGCGAGGACTAAGAACAAAGGAAGCAATAAACAGTCCGTTTGTGGCGGTGTGGTCCTGGCCAAGAATAGTTAGCGATTTCCAATTGTTCCGCAGAAGCAGGATGCAAACGTTTTCGAAGCACCAGTAGATTACCAGACAGCCGAATCTGAATCTCACTATTAGATATTTTTGATGTGTTGTGAAATTCCGTATTCTGTAAATTGTGGCGGGCCTTAAATGTTCAAACCGTTTGATAGAAACTTACCCATATCTTCCAGCAGCAGCACCCAGTTCAAATACGTGCTTAGGGAATAATTCTAGATTTAACTCGTGTTTTTTTAGGGTTCCGTATCCGAAGGGTAACCAACGGAACCCTATTAGCCTCCGCCGTTCGTCCGTCTGTCTTTCAGTGGGCTGTATCTCAAGAACCGTAATAGGTAGACCGTTGAAATGTTGACAGTGTACAGTGTATTTCTATTGCCGCTTTAATAAACAAAAATACAAGTTAAGGGGGTCTCCCACACAAAAAACCTTTTTTTTTTTCGGTTTATGGTACGGAACCCTTCGTTCGACTCGTACCTGGCCGTTTTTTTTTTATTTTAGGATTCATCCAGCAAGTCCTGGCTACCTGACTACTTTCCAATTTCTAGGTGACTTCACTCTTAATTGGTCTTTTGACAGGAAAGGCCACTCAGCCCCTGCCCAGTTTCCTTCCCTCCCGTTAAACTGTAGTTTCAAAACTGAAAATCACTGGTATAGACGCCTCCGTGCCTCGCAAAGCACGCTTTGGTGCCGGCTGTCATTTCAAAGTCAAAGTCAATTCATTTATTTCAACTAGACCTTAAAAGGCACTTGAACGTCAAATTGACAGTTTGAAAATAAAATATTAAAGTTATATTTATGACAGTCTATTGAGTAATCAGAAGCCGGAAAATCTGACAGTAGTCTTTTTAAATAGTATCATATTACTGGAGGTCAGAAGGCAGGTGCTCCATGTAAAATACTGGTATTCAGCTACATCTGGTTAAGTCTATTAGCTGAATACCAGTCAACAATATAGTTGGGAAAATGCTAGGTAGGTACTAGAGATGTTACGGAGGTTCGATAGTTTTCCGAAAGTTCGGAACTTCCGATTGATTTAGGACCATCTATTCCGATTTCGGTTCTGATAAATTTTAATCTGAAGTTATATCGGAGGTAGATGCACAGCGGCGGTAGCGTCTCCACCAAGCACAGTAGCAAGCGAACAACTTCTAGTAGTGCTGGCCTTATTGAAATTAAAATTAATTAATTAAAATAAAAATAAACCCGTTGAGAAATAGATAAGGCGGAGATAAAGCTTTTCTTCATTAAATACTAGCGGACGTTACGCGGTTTCACCCGCGTAGTTCCCGTTCTCGTGGGAGTACGGGGATTAAATAGAGCCTTTGTTACTCGCTGATAATGTACCTAGCTATCCATTTCTGAAAGATTTTTTCAAATCGATCCAGTAGTTTTTATGTTTATTCGTTACATACAAAAATACAAATCATTCCTCTTTATAATATTAATATAGAAGTAGGTATAGATAATTTGTTTCTTTTGGAGTCACTTCATTTGATTTAATTCACTATTAGTAGGTATCTACCTACTGTTTAAGATTTTAAATTCGATTGTTTTTATTTTCAACACCCAAGACAAGTATACACCCAGACCTGTATTAATTTTTTAAACTGATAATAAGAAATAACTGATGAATGATGTGTGTAATTGTATTTTATTAGATCTGCCCTTAACACATCTCTCTTCTGCGGTTCTGCCGTCCGTCTTCGATTTCAGTTCCGACAAACCAAAATTAAAAACTCCGTTTCAAAATTCGGTTTCGATATATCCCCTTCCGTAACATCCCTAGTTACCTACATTGATAGTTGATACCTACATTGATTATCTTAATCCGAGACACGGTCTATCCATGTGCCAGAACCGTTCAGCCGTTATGACGTGAAAAGTTAACAAACAGACAGGCTGACTGAATCTGTATGAGTTAATGTCGCATTAATATGAATAGAAATGTAATGAATGTACTTATATCCTAAAAATAAGAAAGTTTTCTTACAGTATTGGCAAGATCCTTGACCGTATTAGGTAGTATTAATAATAGTAATTCCGATGCAAGTGGGGAAATTTTTGTCATTGCAACCGAGGCGGAATAGACGTCCAAGCCGAAGGCGAGGCCGTGTATGATATGTGCCCTGGTATGATATAATTTACATTCAATTGAACAGACGGGGCTGGCCAGCGCATTTATTCGCACGAGTGCGAAATACACTTAATTGCGTGTCTAAAAGTAGTGCGGCACGTTTTCGTAATGTTTAGGACATCTTTCAGTGTCTACGAAACCCGAAACTGCAAGCTAAATACACCACCGTCTTTTTTCGGCGTCAATTCTAGTGCCCTTTCCCGTCGACTTTCCTCCTAAATCACGGGCATACCTACTGCAAAAAACATAAAATGTCTGCTACGAGCGAGACGCAATCATCCAATGGATCGGCTAGAGCTGCGCGGAATTTTAAACATCGAACCGAAACGGTTTTTTTTTTCATAATAGTATCTGCAGAGTGTGCGTTCTATTTTCAAAAGACTTGCCAAAGTCAATCAGTAGATTTTACGCTTGATTAAAAGAAGGTAGAATTATTAAAGAATGTTAGTGATCGTTAAAGCTGAAAGACCTTCAGATTGTGGTACGCTTTAGCTTAGAATGCTCTGTTGGAAGGTTTTTTGACTGGTGAAGCATTGATTTTGCATTCATATTCGTCGGGTCGGCTTATAGTCAGACCGGATTCAACTGAATACCAGTATTTTACGCACTGCATATATGACCTCCACTCAGTAACTGGATAACACGGTTCTTCCTGGAAAGACTGGTCTCAAATATGGCTTCTGACAATCCATAACGACTGCCAAAGATCTACCAATGACAGCCGGGACCAACTGCTACAGCGCTTTCCGAAGCATGGAGGATTCTCGGTATTATAGATGGTCACCCATCCACAGACCCACCTCGGCGACCTTGAAGATCGACCCCTGGGGCTTGATGATGGATTCCATACCGAGCCAAAAGTGAAACGGCTAATATCAGTTTACTTATGGATCGTAACAGTCCTCGTACCAGCTGAGCAGTAGACAACCAATCGACTCGTGGCAATTTAAAAAGACAGTACGGCACAGGTAGGTACGCAATGTAACGACAGCATTCATTGACGTAAGTGTCCACTACAACTGTTGAATCATGCTCAACGACGCTAAATGAGCAAAACCACAAAATACGAAAATGGCGATGGCCGCTTCACCATTATATTGATTTCGACGCCATTAAAGCGAACCGGAAATTAAAAAGAAATAAAAACATATTGCTTTCCCGCGCGCACCGAACTTCACCCAATTTGTACACGTTCTGTTTTCGAACAAGCGATTTTTTTAACGTGCCAGAATGACGTAACCGTCTTCAGGGTGCAGTATATTTTAGGGCTTATCTTTACTGCAATAAAAATCGAAATAGTATGGTTTAAAATGCATAAGATAACGTTATATAAATGAGTGTGATAGGTGTAATATAGGGTAGGTAGATTTTATTTGGCATGCCATTATTGTCAGCGTGATATGATTATTATATTATCGGGCGATAAACGGGCATAAAAAAGATATATCGTGGTGAGGCAATCATCTCGAGCGAGGATTACGACGTTATTACAGTGTATCATGTGGATTTATTGAGAATGTTCCTGCTAATTAGATCTGCGAGAGGGATATGAGTTACGTTTGCCAGTAAGTATGACATAAATCACGGGCTTTGCGGAGCAACTCTAGAATTGTTTGTGGCAGATGTAGGCTCTTATTGTTGCCAGTGTTTAGGGTTCGACAGACAATTAGTGGAGTTCAAAAAAGGATATGAGCGGTCTTTAAAATTAAACGTTTCCCAACCTAGTCAAAAAATGAGCAGGTAATGTAGGAAATTGGATATCAGCATATGAATAAATTATGATGATAAAAATAAAAGAGAAAGCACTAAATTTACTACCTACATACCGTCGGTCTAGATGTGACACCTCGTAACAAACAATTTTTTGGTAAAATTTGATTTTTATGCAAAAATCAAACGACAATTCTGGAGTTAACTCGTAAATGCCTCTTGGATTTGACAGAATTTTCATCGATTTGTCACAAAAAAAAAATACAGTAACCTCTCGTAACAAGTAAAATAACAACCATAACTTGGTGCAACCTCGTAAGATATACTAGTCTAGTTAGATGTTACGAGGTTACACCAGATAAAATTAAATTATAAAATACAATAGTGTCGATACGTCTCGGCATCAGATCAAAAATCGAAGTGTTACGTTGATGCAATCACTTGTGCTAGCTGTCAAAAAGTGGTGGTGGACAGATAAACAGCCAAGACGTACAGCGGAACAGTACTGTGCAGCACTGACAGAAAAGAGGCGGAATGTTTGAAGCAAATTGAACGGGTACATAAAATTAGGAATTCCTCAAAATTATAGTAGATACTTATTTACTTTTAAACTAGATAAGTATATTTTTAAAATCGTCTTTGTGACCCTCGCTTTTAAGCATTAAGCTCAAGCTTTTGGTACCTATTCGTTCGTTCGCCAGCTCTTAACAAGGGTGTGTTTCCGCCACTTAACCGTTAGTATGGCAACACCATTAATTTTATCATTAGACTTCCTAAAGGAGGTGACACAGCTAAAATGTCATGCAGAAATAGAAACGGTTATTATCGATGGCTTAAATAAATTTAAGCAAACCAAAAATGAAAACCTTATTTCAGAAGTGAAAAAAAAACTAACCTTTTGATCAGGAGGCCAATTCTACTCATTTTAAAAAGTTCACATTCAGGTCGCATTCGCATCTAAGTCTCAAAACGTCAAAAAGGTATTCTGCTAAACTTAATAGGTCAATCAAAGTTGCAAGTTTAAATTAAGTTAGTTTGAGTTTTAATTTAATTTTACAAAAAAATATATTGAAACGATATTCTGCTAATTTTCAACCTGGTTTAAATGCTGATTAGCAGATTCTTAATTTAGTTAATCAATCATCGATCATGCCTCTATTTTTAGTACAATAAATAATTTGTCTTTCTTTCCTCTACTTGTCTTTGAAAACAATATTGTGTGTCTGGTAGGATGTTTTTATCTTGATAAATGTTTACAGTTTATAATAAAATTACAACAGCGGTGGTAAAATACGCTGGCATACAGCAGCTTTGTGCTTTCCAATCAAGATTATTTACATCTTAACGTACATGGGTAGGTACTACACAAGCACCAAGACAAAAAAAAACATTACTTCCCAAAACCAATTTAAAATCTTAGCAGCCAGTCCGTATCAATTTGTGTCCACATTACAAGCGTTCAGCCTATAAACCCGATAACATCGTCATTCCCTTCCCGATTCGAATGAAATTGTAACGTAAGCATTTAACGCCCTCAGCGATTGTTAAGAGCCGCCGCTAGGTGGCGCTGCCGGCCCGGAAGCCGGCAGGAAATGGCCACTAATGGCGGCCCACCGGAAGCGACGCCATTACGCCGCTAGTGCCGCTCAAATAATTACATAGACAGTGTTTATTTTGCAATATTGGCAAGTTTTGGATAAATAGAGGGAGGATGGACACTTTTAAATGTTGAGGGAAGATCAGTTACCGGTAAGGAAGATTAAGTAGATATTCAGGATCACGAATTAACGATGAATGAACAGTTGGATGTGTCAATGTGATAGGGAAAACCTACCTTTCATGAAGCAAATCAGTATTTAAGTTATGATTGCTTGGGGTAACCCCCAATTTCTGAGTTATGAATTTGAAGTATTCGTCAAACTCAACTTATCCGGAAAACCTGTCGAACTTTGCCAAATAAAAAGAAAGGGTTGAAAAGTTCTTAACTACAAATTCTCAATTCTGAAACGGATTCTACAATAACGTAAGTACCTAAGTAGGTAATCTTTCTCCTCTTGTGTTAAAATACTTTTTTCTAATCAATGTTTTAAATTGAAAGAAAAAATTGAAACCGACAAAAATTTACAAAAGCTTTTTACGGTCCTCTATTAGGTACCAGTATTATCTAATTTAGGTATGAGGCCTTTAAGTCACGAGTGAACCGGTTACTTCTAGGCAAGCGTGCTCCATCTTCGACCACATCATCGCTTTCCATCAGGTGAGATTGTGGTCAAACGCAAGCCTATCTTATTTGTTACTTCTACTACAAATGCGAAAGTTTGAATGAATGGACTAATTAAATGGGTTCGGATCAGGGGCGTAGCTACCGCCGTATCAAAGATACGGGGCCCCCGGGCTATAAGAGCCCCGACTTGTGGACGCTAAGCATTATATTTAGTCGCGTCATCTCCTTCGTGGCCTGCCAAGACAGTTCTGAGCTAGTAGGACATATTTTGTTTAAAAACAATACCCCAAAAAACGAGGCCCCCAAAAATATACGATACAGGGCCCCTTTGAGACTACCTACGCCACTGGTTCGGACGAATGAAATTCGAAAGAGAGATAGATAGAGATAATCTAGAATAGTGTGTGTTCTGTATGGTGTCGGACGTAAAAGAACAGCACCATCCCATCACTTCTCGTGGGTGTCGTAAGAGGCGACTATGGGACTCACCAGAGAATGAGCAGCAGCATTCTCTGTACATTGCAAGAGCTACACTGCGATCGCCAACCCACTTGCCAAGCGTGGCGATTGGGGGAAGCCTATGTCCAGCAGTGGACGTCTTTCGGCTGTTATGATGATGATGATGAGCCTAGAATAGCACATATGAAAGTTTTTACTCCGGGCGTATGTTCCTTTGGGATAATTTCCAACATTCAGGCGGGTGCAGCCATTGGCACAATACTAGCTGTATTAAATAATTTATGAAGTTAAAGCCAAACGTAACTTAACATGTACCAGCTCACTAAACAAACACTAAAGTTTCCGCGCAAGTAAGCGCAAGTTATAAATAAGAAACGCTGACAATTTTCATCCTCGCCAAAGTTCTCGTGGTCCGATGAAGTTGGACTATAAATCGTGAGCAGTCCAAGTGAAAAAGAGTCGGGACTTCGGCCGTAACGACTTTCAAATTGGAAAATCTACTTAGAGTCGGAACTTTGAGGTTGGAAGTCCAGAGTGTGGCCACTGTTGTTTTCTTAATTCTGTCATAGAAGTGAGGTTTTTTAAAGCCGTGTTTGTGTACCTAAGAATCTTTTTAAAGGTGGTTAAGGGGCATGTTGTTTGAAAGAAAGAAAGAAAATTGCATTTATTGGCACAATAAACAAATATAAAAAACACCTTACAAATAGAGAATATCAAAATTTTAAGTACCTACATATTTATAACAATATTGTGCCAAAAGGGCCTCAGCTCAGCATAATGCCAGGTGGCAACAGTAGGTATTACCAGCTAACGCTGATTTTTTTATTAAACAAGAATTCAAGGTCAAATTTTCACAAAAATGGGTTTTTTGCGTCTTTCAGCCAAACGGTAAGTTTTATCATAAAAATAGGTCAGACAAAAACTTTAGGTAATGCGATTATCTATAAAAATGGTTCTTGCACTTTTTTCCTGAGAATAACCATTTCTACTTGTGTTCTTCATAATATGCCGCATATACAGGCTGACTGGTAATTGAGTGCATTCCTTAAAATGGGTTAAACTAGAGCTGATTTACAACGATTTTGACCCCGAAAACCTGGTTAAAAATATGGTTGTGTTATTTTCAAGTACGCAAAAGTTATACATTTTTATTATAAATATAGTCAAGATATACCTAAAGTTAATTGATACTTTTCAGATAGGACATGAATAAATGAATCCTTCATTATATACCTACTGATATTAAGGAATCCGTAATAAGCAAGGCGAGCATAGTAAATGTGTTGTACCAATTTAAGTGTCATCAAAGAGTGATGAGAATTTGTTCCTAAAAAGATAGTACTTTGATTCTAAGTACCACCTTTTCGGGAACAAGTGTGTTTTTTTCCTTCACGTGCCAAAAGTGGGCCCTATTATACCTCTGTAGAAAGCTTATTAAACAAGGAAGTGTCTCCTGCTATTTGTAAGTCAACTGCATTGTATTTATTTCGAGTACCTAAACTGCTTCAATCACCAAGCGATGTTTCAAGAAATTTTCATAGCTTGAAATTTATGGTGCTTCATTGTCAATGATTTCGCTATTTTTGTTATTAATTGTTATTTGAAGGATTCATTCGTTCTTGAGCTATCCGAAAAGTATCAATTGAGTTTCCAGAGATAGTCCAGTCAATCTAGATTTTATTTATGTGTTATAGGTACCAAGTTGGACCGCAGGAGATGAAAAATATACCAATGGGTAGGGAAAAATCCCTTGATTACCATATCAAAATGTTTAAGCTGTTCGAGAATCGGAAAACTTACAATTAATTAAAAACTCATGTGAAATATTGAAAATCCACTTAATTATAAAAACTATAATTTCTGAATTTTTTGATAAAAACAAAAAATATATTTGTGGATTTCAGAATACCTTTGATAAGGAGTTAGGAATGCAAGCAAAATAATGCACCGTTTTTTTGCAAGTATTTTTTTAGTTTTTTTTTCAATCGTTTTGAGCCAAACGATCGTCTAATGTCGCCAAATGCGCGCCATGCGCAATATTTTCAAATCTTTGCAACAAAATAACTCAGCGGATTTTAGTAATATGTATGTGTATTTTGCCCGTTTTCACTGGTAGGTACTAGAAGACCTTTTTTGTAATGCCTGAGCCTGAATAAAATGTTTGCACAATTTTGCGTAGTATCAGCCATTCAGAAATGGTGTAGCTTTCCAGGAAAAATCTTGGGGTTAAAAGAACTCCCGGAGATTACACTTTTTAAACATATCTACAAACAAATATACAAGTATCTCTATTTATTTTATTATATTAGTATGATTAGGTACATTAAGATGTCACCAAGTGACAGCGAAAACTGGCATTCGGTAGTTTAGGTACCAACAAGAAAATAAACCGATTACCAGAATTTTATCCTTACCCTATGTTAGGTTTATAATAACAAATTAATGACCATAATTAAAAGACTATCAGCTCCCTAAGTCTAATGTATATTACTTAGTAAACTACGAGCGAAGGCACTTAATCACCCGGCACATTAAGCGTCTGTCATCACAGCGTCGCCATTGTTCTCAGAACCTCGCAATTTCCCCACAACACACTAACAATACGCTAATGTCAACCCACCAAGTAGGTGCACAGATTAAAAAATCATCCAGGATAATAAAGAACTTATCGGTTGTGAGATCTGACGCCAGTGCCTAGCGAATGGAAAAAAAAGTAAAAAGGCGGGAATTTGATTCATAATGACATCAACATGGCGGCACTGATTGCGATCTGAAAGGGAGATATGAATAGGGTGGCTTTGTCTTGCGTTTGATTACTATTAGGTATCGTGCCTACATCAGCTGTGGATGTCTGTATTGGTACCTAGGTATTATTTTTGGTAGCTGTTGAACTTTTGTTTGTTTAGATATGACGTCTGTCTTTAACCTTTAAAATAGACTACCCACTCAGTCACAGACAGTGGTACAAAATGTTGCAAAGTTTTCATGTTGCTTTTAAATTTTATTGTAGAAATGTGAGAAAACAGAGTAAATCAATGATATTATATAGGAAAGATATGCTACGATCATGCTGAGTGGCGTTCGGATATCGTAGTATTCTTATTTCAAATGTAGTGTGCGACTGCGATAGATAATGCGGAACATATGATACAGAAAGATACACCTATATGGCAAATTACAACAATTGTCTGAATTTATCTGCAACAATTTGCGCGCTAGTGCGATATCTACTTCTTTTTAGGGTTCTGTACTCAAAGGGTAAACGAGATCCTATTACTAGTCAGACTTCGCTGTCCGTCTGTCCGTCTGTCTCATGAACCGTGATAGTTAGACAGTTGAAATTTTCACAGATTATGTATTTCTGTTGCCGCTTTATATTAAACAAATACTAAAAAACAGAATAAAAAAAATATTTAAGGGGGCTCCCATACCACAAACGTGTTTTTTTTGCCGTTTTCTTAGATAATGGTACGAAACCCTTCGTGCGCGAGTCCGACTCGCACTTGGTCGGTTTTTTGATATTATATTATTTGAGTAAATAATAAGAGAAATAATTATCCGGACATGTTTTTAAAGGGTTGTTGTTCAATAGTCCGATATTTTTTATGGGAGGCTTGAAAATGGCGGCTAGGCAGGTTTTGTGTTGACAAACAGCCATTTTTAATCCTTAGACAAAAGTAATCTAATGAATTCGGTATGACACCCCTTATTAGGATTTTTCAAGATACTTGGATTTGAGAAAGATGATTTTTCGTTTTGGGTATTATTTACCCAAAACGAAATGACTACTGTCAGATAACTTTTAAGTACTTATAGAATAATTTAGTTAGCGTTTGATATACTTTCTAAAAAAAAACAAATTTTATTTTGTGTGTGTTTAGATAAAAAAAGATGAGACTCGCAAAAAAATAATTTAAGTGATAAGAAATTACATACGTAAACTGACATCTTTGTCCAAACGGTTATGACACCGAAGAGATTTAAATTAAACAGTTGTATTTCATAAAGCCTATCCTGACTTGCTTCACCTTAAACATTCTCCAAGGAAAGTTCCATAAAGATTTTTGTTATTCCCGATACGCCTTGCAGAAAATCCGCCTGAAACCTATTCGGCTATAAACTGAAAAAACACAATTTATACCGAAACGCACCCAACGAAATGTAAATACGACGAACCGTTACCGAATTGGTCAAAGGGTAAACGGGAAATCACTGTCCATTTGCCGAATACGACATTTGTGACAAGTTCGGCCATACATACACATTATCCAGGCTTCGATTACTTGAAAAAGGCTCTATTCTTTACGCCTACGTCATAAAGGTTATTTTCGCGGGAAAAACTATTTTTGTAAACGCAATCCCCTGCGTTGGTATTCGAACACAATATAAAGTGTAATAAAATAAACCGGCCGCAATAATTTTTATTGTAAGAAGGGCCCTCGAATTATCATTTAGATGGGGTGGTTGGCAATATGGCGCGAATTCTGGTGCCGAGCAAAAAATAGATCGGGCAGCCGACGCGACAATTGAGTTACTGTTAGGGATGATCTTGTAAAGCGACTTTTTTTCGGGGATTTCTGTAATTGCACCTATTTTATTGGCGAGGGTCTGCTGTTTATGGATGAGCGGTGTTGTTGAGGTAAAGACTTTTATATTATGTATATGTCACCGGAAAATAGCAAACTCCGTAAGATTATAAAATAACTTGAGAGATTGTAAACTCTCGATAAATTGTCAACTGAACATTTGGAATACTATTTTACGCATCAAAATAGGATAGTCCATAATTTTGCGAAGTCATTCCGAGAAATTGTGGATTATAATAAAATGGCGACCAATCAGAGCACAAGTCTACAATTTATCTGTTTTCGTGTGAAAGTAAACCTGGAAACAAAGCTCTCATTGGTCTTTTCAGAGAAAACTAAGACCAATGAGGGGCCAAGTTTCCAATTTAACTATGATGATGCGTTAAATAGTATTCCAAATGTTCAGTTGGCAATTTATCGAGAGTTTCCAATCTCTCAAGCTATTTTATAATCTTACGGAGTTTGCTATTGTCCGGTGACATATATATGTCACTCAGCATTGTGCTGAGCGATGGCCTTATGATATATATATATGATGGATTAAATTCCTCATATGTAGGGGAAAGTCGCGATCATTGGACTAGCTCTTTCATTGGACCACCAAGGTATTTCCAAAACTGTCCAAGCTGGCAGCACCTAAACTAGTCGAAAAGAGTCCGTGCCGGCTCAGTTGCACCCCCCTCTTACCTCAGTGACGCTGCGGCACATGGCGAGGAGTGACTCGTGTGGTTGTGTTTGCGGCGGTCAAAATCTTATTATTTGGCTCGGAATAATTTGATGTCAGCATCATTCTAATCATATTTGTTTGCGTGCACTGTTATGAAATATTAGTCAATTTAATTGTGATTCCATGTGTGTAATTCAATTTTGTGTAATCATGTCCATGTATATTTTAGATTCTCTTTTCTTAACGAGTACCTTGTTGCCAATGTCCAATCATAGCAACTTTTTGATTGTATTTTATTGGTCACTGGAAGATAGCACAGGAATTACAGAAAAGAAGTCGGAAAGCACAAAACAGCATAGAATTTACTTCGTCGCCGTACACGTGTCATTTCATAAGCAGAAGAAGCCAAAACTGTCCACAAAAGAACCTCAACCGTCAACCAGTAAAGAAAATCAATAAATCTTCCTAAAATGTAAAATAGAAGACATAATTCAATGCATGATCTGTAAAGCCTGGGTACATTTTGTGTTAAAACTTTTTTTATAACACATCAAAAAGTACCTGTTCATTGCACGACATAGACATCATTTGCAATAATGATTGAAATCTTTGAGATGTCATTTATAATATATCTATTGAGCCTTTTTAAAATGTGATTAAATTGGTAATCTTGTAAGTGTCATCATTTAACTGAATAACTTTATAGAGTTAGCAGTTACTGCAACTTTAAGACTTTATCTTGATTTGTATTAAAGTATTTTTGATCTCGTTACGATTGCCATTTTAAGTAGCCTATAACTATAGTTTGTTTGCTTGTCGTATGTGTATGAGTATTGTTTATTATGTCTGCTCGTTTGCCATAATTTAATCAAATTGAAAATTGTAATAAGTTACCTTGATTGGACCTCTAGAACAAATTTCTCGAAGTCCATTGATGGCAACCTGGTGGTTCAATGAGGGTGCCCTTGGTCCAAAGAAGGTAACGGCCCAAGATTTAGTTTTCTTCGTTTATACCAAAAAGTATAAGCCCGAATTGTTTGTGCGTTTGATTATTATAAATAAAGGCCCTAAGAAATAAAAATATTAAACTGCTTTTAGTTTTTCACTTATATTTTTTGAGATTTGCTGTCGTAAAGTTAGTGGTCCATACATAGCAACCTTCCCCTATCTACCTACGTGTTTTCTTGTTTTCTTGTGGTCACTCGGTCACTCGGTCATGCTATCTGATATGCATGTATTATGCAAGCAATAAATCGATATTCTTTTAGTAGTGATGTGCCGGCCATGGACTGTGCTGCTGACTAGACGAATAGTTGGCGCTGAAATGGCGGACAAGTCGGATATGACCGAATAGTGCTTTCCCAACTAGTCGCTGACTATACAGGCCGTCTCTATGTATAATTTTTACTTACTATTTCCTTTAAATGATCCAGTAAGGCAATAAAACTTCGGATAAAAAAACTGATTTCAAATAAATTTGTTAGATAAGTATTCGGAAAAATCTATCAGCTCATAGAATATTTAAGTATTCATAAGAAGCATCTATACATTTAATACAAATATTAAATTTTAATGTAAACGTCGTCGCCAACATGTATTAATGACTTGCTCCCCACAAACATGTTATTCTCTGAAACACATTAGTCTGCGCACGTTAGGGATTCGGTAGCGACCATATTCATAAGCGTAAGCGTTTGATAATAGGAAGTTGACTTTGTAGTAGCGGAGCCCATGATACTAAGTGGGGATTTACTTGAGTGTCGTGGCGACCTATTAGATTTTGTAGTTTAGATGGTAAGAAGAATAAAAGGTAATGTAATGATTCCACTTTCAGTGGTGGGGGAAGCGTCTACAGATAATTAAAAATGAAAAACTAAAATTACATGGAAATATTTGAGCGTGTCAGATATTGATGTTTTAGGTACCCCAACGTGTCTCTGATACCAAAGGTATGTTCATCAGCCGACTTGCGTGGCGGGGGTGGCCATCTTAATGGGTAGGAAATAGAAAAAATATATATTTCGAGTGCGTCGGATATTCAGAGGGGATGTTAAACCATAAAAATACTCTCATTCAGAAGACGAGTTTTGCCAAGCGTATATATCTGATCATGGTAGCCGAGTGGCTGGTGCGTTTGCTACCCTGCCAAAGACCACCAAAAAATATAATCCACCGATTTCCACAACCCGAAGTAATAAAAATCTGTGAAGATTAGAGCGTCCAGCTGGAGTAAAGCATGTAGGTATTCTCCACTCCGCTCCTTCACTTTTTCCCTATTTTTGACTCTTTCGCACCATCCCGACACTCCTTGCCGTCGCCATGACACCAATCAAACAGCTTTTTTTTTAATGATGGTAAATCATCAAATGACTTCTTCCGCTCTGGGTGAAGCGGAAGGGCATGTCAGACTCTTACTGACTTAAACCCATCCGTGTTCCTTCTAAAGCCCTTTGCGTTCCAGGGCTGCAGTGACTTTTTCTAAAAAATTCCGCAATATCTTACTTTCAACTACTCCAACTTTACTTATTTTCAACTTTAATAAAATAACGAAGGTCTGGTCATCGCGGGTTCTTGGAATGTGACTCCTTCAAAGGTATTGCAATTTAAAATTGCGACAAATCGCTACAAATGCGCACTGTGTCCTAATGCCGTAATGACACTGCGAAGCGGTGGTGTGGGCCGCGGGGGCCGCCGAATGGAAAAAGAATCAGCCCTGATAAATGATTTCGGTACAAATGTTATTTTGATCTTTTGCGATATCCACAGATTTGTTTTTGGGGCTTTTGCTTAAATAATTCGTTTGGTGTTTCCACTTTCTGATTGCGTTTTGTTTAAGCGAAGGAAGCGTAGGTAGATTGCTTATTTCTGATAGCTTCTCGGCTGTGTAAATATAAATAGAAATATGTCTAATATACGTAGTGTAGGGACCATCTTGGCTTCGGTTGGTCTTGGAATTTTAAATTGAAGTAAAATTGATATTCAAGAAGTTTTCTTTATTATAATTGGTCATTGGTGTTTCTATGGGTTTAACTTTTTCTGTAATATCGCCATAATTATAATCCTTTTTGTATGGAATCTAAGAAAATTCGTGTATTTTTTTAATATGAGTTCCAATGTCGAAATTGTGCATTTCAAAGGGCACACAATATCAGTGAACCTAGCACCGCTAAGGAACGCACTGTACGTTATGATTCAATCCCTTTCGTTTGAGTAATTGCACCCCACAAATCAACAACAATTTCATAGGCAAAGCCCTAATATGTATTTTATATGTATGGAAACAAAATAAAAATAAAGGGTTCCTACTTTTACGGGTTGAACGAAAATAGACAAATTAAGAACATTACAGTTTATTGCACTAAACTAAAATAAATTGAGCACTTATTTTAACATTATTTAATTAATTAGCTACTTTACCGAATTGTGGCGGACATACGGCGGGAGGGGGCGGTGGTAGTGGTCTCCGCCAGGCTTAGTCTCTTATGAGATGAGTCAGATTGGCGAATAGGTTAGAACTATTGAATCGGCGTCTGGCTGGGTCCTTGGCTTGCGGAGAATCCGCCGGAGGATCGGATGCAAGAGGTTCTTGTATCCGATCCTCTTCCGGCGGATCCTTTGGTTTGTTGTCATCGGCCAGCGGCTCTGGCTGCTTCTGTTCGTCCTGCTGGTTCATTACGTTCGGTTCGGCCAGCGGGTCCATCGCGTCCAGCGCCGGCACCGCATCCAGCACCTGCCTCAGCACGGGCGGTGAAGCCGATGTGATCTCTGTCTCATTGCTGCCAAGATTGGTAGTTGCGTCCTTTCCCTGAAACACATCAAAGTTATAGGTGTGAGTTAAGGAAGGCCCGATCTTTAAAGTCATCAGTAGATCATAAACATCTTATACAATATGAACATATTAACTTTTAACCAGTCGTTGTTAGTTGTTAAGTGTATATGTTACGACAGAGGATGGAGTATTGGGATCAAACTTGCTTCATAACTAGCTGGTAGTAAAGCGTTCTGGTCCCTGGCAAAGTCATTTGAATCGAACTTCCTCACTGCCACCTCTGCTGAAACTCGACGGGCCACTGGCCCACTCCGTCGAGGAGGAAGCAAACTGGTCTGCTTATCTTTTTGCGGAACGTACGCGTCTGGATCCTGGTGACGCACGGCCTCGTGCTTCTCCTGATGGTTGCGAAACGATCATGTCGTACATACGCATCTATCAAAAGTACGTCCGGCCACATTATGTACGTCGTAAGGTACTGCGTTTTTAGAACTTGTGAGCCTGAATTGTCTCCGATCCTAACACGCCTATTTCGTCTTTCGTTTGAGACTTGAAAAGTATAGATTGCTTGGAAGCAAGCCAACGTGCAACCCGTGCCCAAGAAGGGCAGTCAGGCTGACTAAAAATCCATCGGAAACGGTCATCCTCTGTGAGAGTATGGAACGTTTGCTCAAACTGTATCTCCTGGCATACCTAGGTATGCCATAGCTACTGGTTGAGCTTCTAGAAGCACATCCTTAGTGACCATCAATACGGCTTCCGCCAACATCGGTCTACTGGGAATATTTTAGTGTATGCCAATCAAATCTGCCGGTCCGTTCTGTGAGCAACTCACCGTGTAAACTTAGGTGGAGTGAGCGAACTGTCATTCCATCTTGATTATGTGTCTTATAAGCCTTTAAAACTCATGTGTTTTATTTAATGCATCCTGCAATTTTGCTGTTGACTCTACCAAAACTGTTTTGTCAAAAGGTAGAATGAATGACTACCTAGTTTTGAGCCATCGAACCGTGGGCCAATGGTCGTTCAAAACAGACATATTTGAATATTGCTCATCCTCCAAAGCACACAGGGTGATAATATATAGCATATAACCTGACCGTACCGTAACGAAGTATTATTTACACAACATTTTAACAAAAACTGTTCAGTGGTTTTCTTGCCAATTGGAAACGTAAAACCCTACAATTTACTATATAATATGTATGTTTAGATAAAGAAATGGTTAAATCAAGCCGAGAACTTATAGGATGGAGAGTATGCGGTACAGAGAGTAAAGTCCTGTTTACCTCCACCGAAAAGAGGAGGATCCTCCGAACCAGACGGGTGTTTGTTGTTGTTTGATATTCGGGCTGTTGTATATGTTCAAATCGCACGGAGACGCTTGTGCGATGCAGGATTTTGTTATTAGTTCGTCGTAGATGACGTTGCGGTTCTTTTTGTTGCCGTACAAATTTCGCTTCTTAGTTTTTTCTTGTGGTGGCATTGATGCCGCTACATCACTCACCTCCGGAGACCGGAGGTCGATTGTGGATGAGTCGTCCGTACATCTTGAGATGCTTGCCAGGCCAGTGGAAGGTTGGTTGCAGTGAGTCGGAACATTCATGTGACTGGCCGAAGGTGCTTAAGCTTGATCTCAGGATGAGGAGTAATAACGTCATGATGAGATGGCTGCACGAAGGCGGCGCTGACGTTCTTTGTCGGGGTCACCAGTATATAGAGGTATGCGGTACCAGAGGATCGTCCTACCAGACGGTTCGTGTCTGGTGGGCAACTGTCCGATAGTTATTATTCGGACTGTTGTATATGTTCAAATCACACGGAGATCTTTGCTTGCGCGATGCTGGATTTCGTTATTAGTTCGTCGTAGATGGCGTTGCGGTTTTTTGTTGCCGTACAAATTTCGCTTCTTAGTTTTTTCATGTGGTGGCATTGATGCCGCTACAAACTATTATTTGAATACAATCGACTGCATATATAAGCACGTGATAAGTTCATTTTTAGGGTTACGAACATCCGTAAGACACGGAACCCCTATAGGATCATTCGGATGTCTATCTGTTTGTCTGTCTGTCTGTCGGTCTGTCTGTATGTCTGACTGTCGTTCTGTCTGTCTGTCTGACTGTCGGTCTGTTTGTCTGTCTGACTGTCGGTCTGTCTGTCTGTCCAATCCAGGAAATTTCATCTAAATCGGTTTAGCCGTAAAGACGAGCTTAGGTAACAAACATAGTTTCTTTGGATTCAAAATTAAGGTCATATCACACATCAACTCGGAAAGGGATCGTCACCGTATTAACTCGAGCCGTGGAGCGGAAAGGGATCGTCACCGCAGCCTCTCTTTATATAGATATTTATAAACATTTACCCATTTATGTCCGATCCAGGCCAGTGTCGTGTTGGTCATGCGTGGGCCCAGCAGAGGGTTCATTTGCACTAAATACGTAGTCGTCCAACTGAAATATTAAGGTGAATATAATATAGTTCTTTTGAATGGTTCGTTGGAAGTTAAGGCTGGCCACAAACGTACGGTTTCCTGATAAACGTCATAACACACATATCAATTCGGAAAGGGATCGACACTGTATTGCCTTTATCGCCGTATTGCCCCGAGGCGAGGCGATTGCGTTACGATTCCGATTAGTGTGCGTTGCAGTAGTGAGTTACATACAAAGAGCACGGCTCGAGTTGATACGGTCGTCACCGTATCAACTCGAGCCGTGCTCTCCCGTTCCGAGTTCATATGTGTGCTTTGAATTTAAGGAATTCAGATTCGGAAACCTGAATGCTTACCTTACACACAAAATATGCAATAGGCGCACACGTTAGTATATTTCCGAATGAGGAAAGACCTGACGTTCCTTTCAAAAACAAGCCGTGCTTTCGGGCCAGAAGAACCGAAAATCAAACTTCTACGCTAGTCTCACGGAATTCCGAATCTGAAGTCCTTGTCAGAAATTCTGATCGTACTGAAATGTCGCGTGCATCCCAAAGGTGCATATGTGAAAAATATCCGAAAGACATTAATATACAGAAAAGGTTTCATTTATTTGAGTTCCTTCGGTTCCCACGTTAACATTGCAAAGGCATAGGAAATCGTATGTGTGCGGCCAGCCGAAGAGTAGTAAGAAGGTTAGATATGTTTGAATCAAACAAGAGCTTGGCCTCTCGACATGTACTATGGTAGGCGCCAGATAAACTTGCAATAAAGCACATTGACCTTTCCCTAATGTCTCTTCGTAGATACCCGAACAATAAATTATGAAACTAATTTTAAATTAATTTTTGTATATCAAATTTTGTAATCATTATTTGAAAAGAGTAACTATGGAGTTTCTTGTCCGTTCTTCTCCATAAGAATCTACCTTTCCGAATGGACAGTAGAGTCACTTTATTAATGTAATATTATTATTTTACTGAACTGTAAATGCTGACGTTCAAAAGTGCCGTTTAATGGCCTAATTGAAATAAACGTTTTGACTTTTGACTTTTGATTATATATGCATTTAAGTACTATCCTAATTAAAATACTCAGCAAACATGCGTGTTGTGTGTAATGATTGCGATGTCTGTGTTAACAACTCACAATATCCAGCAGCAAAACGCAGATATCATGATACAGCATCTTGTTATGCTGAAAAAAAAAGAAGAAAATATTATATTCCATCGTTCGTGTGTTCGTTCGTATTCGTATCGAGTTTTTTTATCTGAAGTAAGTAGAACAGGACATTTTTTATAATTTTATTTTTAACTAGCTGCCGTCCGCGGCACCGCCCGCGTGAATGTCGAAAATTATCCCAAGGGAACACACTCCCGAGATAAAAACTAACCTTTTTTTTTTTAAGGATGGGAAATCATCAAATGACTTCTTCCGCTCTGGGTGAAGCGGAAGGGCGTGTCAGACTCTTACTGACTAAAACCCATCCGTGTTCCTTCTAAAGCCCTTTGCGTTCCAGGGCCGCGGTGACTCTTTCGAACAAATTCCGCAACATAAAAACTAATCTACGTCCTTTCCTCAAACAATCTCTGGTACCAAATGTCATCTAAATCGGTCTAGCCGTTTGTGCGTCAAGAAGTAATAAACATACACACTATCACAAACTTTCGCCTTTATAATATTAGTGTGATTTTTGACGTGACAACGTCTAATAAATCGATGAACGCCGGCTGCACGCACGAAAAAGGATGACTCATTGTAACGTTACGCTCATTGTAACGTTACGATCGGAGCGAGAGCGCTGCAGAGCGAGCGAAAGGCACGATCGGCTTGAGCGTTTGGCTTGCGCCGCATCTTTTCATCAATGTTTTGTTATGACCTTGTCACGTTAAACTATCGTCCGTAAACCGACTTGACAGACAACCAATTTTTTTAATTTATAGACTGAGTATTCATACAGGCGAAGTAAAGAAAAGTTATTTTGATCCCCTCCTACATGTATTCCTTCTACAAGTACCTATCGAGTTTGAACTCATTTGTCCATAGTTGCTAAATATTTACGAGAGCTTGACTTACATATTATAAAACAAAGTCCTAGGCCGCGTCTGTCTGTCTGTTTGTACGAGATAGACTCAAAAACTACCGAACAGGTTTTCACCAGACGGAGTGGTTAGTATTTTATGTATAGGTAGGTAGTTAATACATATTTATCTTTGTATTATATAAAATGTTAATCGCGTTCCATTTTTTTCACATTGCACCTACCACTATTTATTCGGAATTCTGCATCCCTCAAAGGCTGACTGGTAGAAAATACTTAAGGCATTTAGTTCGCCTCTGTATATCTGTGTGCGTAAAGTATTAAATAAATTAATAAATTAATGATGAAAGTTTAAGTGACAATAGTGGTGGCGTTGGTGTGGTGTCTATATTCTCTTTACATGTTTTATGTCAATTGGTTCAAATGTGAAGATGATTGAGTTGCACTCTTCAAATTTCCGTTCATCATCTGAGCCTTGCTACCGAATACCTCTATAACCCGTTAAGACAATTCAAATGAGCTCAAATACGATTTTTATTATAAAAAAAACAGTTTGTGAAACATTGTACCTACCTATCAAACTAAGAAATTTTGCTACTTCCTACTCAACAGCTTGGTCGACTGATCGAACGGCACAACTTGCTTCCCGGTCGAAGCTTCTAGGGCCAAGAATGAGTCTGATTCAAACTTTTATGATGTTATACAATAATATCGGAAACTATTTTATCACTTGTCATGATTATGGCCGCCTAGCGTAACCGCGTAGGTGGAGTAGCAACATAAACTCTCATTGGTAGGGATGCACAGTGATAGACCCTCGGAAGGAGGCTACTCCATCGAGTAGCTTCCTTCCATTGCACGGCCCTCAGAAAACTGACGAAGATTGATTTAAATCTTGAGACTGGAATAAGATTGTGGCCTTACCCCACATTAGGTCCTCTTCTTGCAAGCAAGGGTCCGACGATAAATATTACACCAAAAATTGCAGTGTAAATGTAGATTGGTAAAACGAATGCTTTTTCTGCCACGAGCTGAGTTGGCTTCGTCACGTTAACGTTGGGAGGGATCCCGGAACTATCAGCAAGTTTTATATCAGCCATTTCGGTCTCACTTATGTTAATACTTGGTACTCACAATTATGTTTAAAAACATACCCTATTTACGACCAACTCAATACAAAAGTTTCAATCGAAAATTAAACAGTTGAATTATGAATAGTGTCAAATAAAACAATTGTCATTTTTGCACATTGTGAGGTAATGGCTGTTTTGCACAGCTGTGAAGAGGTCCGTAACAGATGGATATGCAAAAAAAAACGTGTGCGCCTCGGGATTATATTATTTAACTTACCTTTCGTTAGGAGATTCTGTAATGTTCCGAGGATCATCTTCTGCCTGTTTCATGATATTTTTTATGATCACTTTTAAAACGGTAACAGTTTTAGGTTATATGCTCACTGTCAACAGTATAATATTTCTATCGCACACTAAACACTGAGTAGAGAGAGGGAGAAGCGTCTGTCCGAAATACGACTAGCGCTGTGGGTTAGAGTGAGAGAGGAAGAGCCTGCTACCGCTGCGGGATGCGTGAGAGAAAAGAAAGCCAGACAGACTGGTGCCGTAACGCGTTACGTTACGAAGTGGTTTACCCTCCCAAAAGAAGTTATCACTTCAAAAACTATTTAAAGTAGTAATCCAAGATTTGCATCCTCCCAAATCCTGATAAACTTTGGTTTTCGTTATTTCCTGCGCTAATTTTGTGACATCTGTACCTACTCACGCACGGTCTCAAAGAGCGAATGTTTGGAACGTACTTTTATAACATTTTTTTTTTCAAGTACATATATCATAGTACATAATGGACAAATCGTTTTTTTTTCTGAAACTACGGAATATCGATAGTTTCCAATATATCTGTATCTTATTAAGAAAAAAATAGTTTACAACTTCACGCAACATTTTCAATCTTACGGCGGGCGTTTGCTATTTTGCGGTGACATATACAAGGTGGAGACGACGATACGACAATAATAATAACCCCACCGCCGTATCTCTACGTTGACTTCGTGGTTGGGTTTGCGCGCCCCAATGAATCTTAGATCATACCTAGGGTGAGGGTCTAGGCAAAAAAAGATTCAATCCGCAGGGCAGTTTTGTGGCGAACTGTTGGGCGGTAGCGACCCCATGGACCTGATCTCCCGGTAGAAGTCTCGTTCCTCATCTCTGGCTTGCTTTTATTGGCTGACCGGAGTAAACACTGACGAGGAAGAGAGTTCCCGCCTCTTTCTTGTCTTATTTGGCTGGTCCTAGTGGAGATTCGCAAGAGCAAACGTGATCGGGAGAAGGATGTATAATCCATCCCTACCAGCATCTTAATGCTGGTAGGAGTCTTGACTGTACTTCCGGGATTGTCCTGATAGCTGTGGTATACTTCTCCATTCCTCTAGCACCTCAGGATATGTTCCCCCTTGGCGCTTCGTCACTTTGTGCTAGCGACCGCTTTCGGTGGGCCATTTATTGAGTGTGCAAGTGACCCCCTGCCATTTTAAAAGCCGTGTATATTGTCAGTGGTCCTGCAGGGGCCAATAGTTGTAGACCCATAGCCTCTCTTGTGTTTCCATATTCTGCAATAGTCCTGCACCAACCGGGGATTGTCCTTGGGTATACTTTAATAGTGCGTACAGGGATAATAGTCGGTTCATGCCCCATCCCATTTGAATGTCTAACGGGGCCTCTGCAAGTTGGCTCTGGCCCCTCGTACTCGCCTACCAAAGGACCGGGTTCCCAGGATCCCGAGATTACCAAAGGCATTTAGTATGTAGGTATTAGTTTACCTATAGTTATTGTTTTTATACATATATGTATTGTGTTTATGGACATTACTTGCCTGAAATAAATAATATAAATAATTATGAAACGGACGGTCCACTACAGAGGGGGAACTAACCTCACTTCGTACAGTGTCAGAATGCTGTTTCTGTTTCAGGACCTGGAACCTACTGTGAACGTCTCGGCTCAACCATTGTCGGATCATGTGCGGGTCTTCCAACGTAATCACAGGTTGAACGATAACGCACTTGATAGGCTGCGCTCAGAGGTACTGAACAACTTTATCATCTCGACCCTGACACAGACCGTGGTATAAGCACCAGTTAATGGCACGATCACACCTCGGCTCAATAACGTTAGCGATGAGGTAGATGATAGGGTTGTCACGGTAAGTAGCCAGTGCAACGATCGACTGAAGAGCGTGCTGAAGATTCCCCTAGTATATTCAGAACTATTTATAGAGCGAAAATCTTCCACTAAAAATGCGAAGAGGGAAACAAGGAGTTTTTAATATTATCGACGCTTAGCTAACAACAGTGTTCAGAGTATTTTGACAAATTTAATAGTAAAGCAAAAAACTAAATATTGTAAACAATGTACTGGCGCAGGCGCTGACAACTATTTACATTTTGGCAAATTGAAGAGGTTTTAACGGGTTTCAATGGATAAGCCTTTCCAATTGGTTAACAGAACAAGAAAGCAAAACCAATGGTGATCTATTTAATTTGGCTTTTGGTTAAATGGTTAGACAGTGCTGTGTGAGGTCCTATAAGATGGGCCATCCCATGGGCTACCGGAGAAATGATTTGCAGCTTGAAAGACTTAACTTTTTAGAGAGTTGTACAGTCCGTGACTGCTATTTAACGCTAATAACTAGCAAATTTTTGAGTGCCAGCTTGACTGCATATCGGTATCAAACCAGATCACTCTCCAGTAGGCCAAAAGGCACATTCGATTTCCAGGCAACTACGTCGCTGACAAATTTCGTCCGACTTTGGGCGTTTGGATTAACAAGACGTCCCCCCACCCCCTTACTATTCTAACAGTTTCGTAAAAATTAAATCGAAATGAAAATCCAAGGTAACTCCGATGGAGTTGTGAATAGAAATATGTTTGTCGCATGTCATTTTCTTGGAAATGAAAATCAAATCGGTAAGAACGATGACACCCATGATGAAGAAGCATAAAGAAACCTAACCAACATCGGACAACGGAAGGTTCATTTTAATTCGTAACTCTACACGTGATCTCTGAAAATGCTGCCACGAACACAGACCAATGAGCTTGCATTTTCTTGCATTTGAATTTTTCAAAACGGATAAATTTAGACCTGTGCACTTATTGGTCGCCGGTTCATGCCAGTTCACAATAATAACGAAACGATACGGAGAGATTATAAATTAAGTACCTATTGGTGGTTCTGTCTGGTAAAAGAATACCACCATCACTTCTCGAAGGGGTCGTAAGAGGCGACTAAGGGACTCACCAGAAAATAGGCAGCAGCGTTCTTTGTGTATTGCAACAGCTACACTGCGATCGCCAACACGCCTGCCAAGCGATGCGATTGATGTTGCTGTTGATGGTAATAGAAAAAAATATTCACTTGACTATATAGAGGTAATGCGGAACTGGGCGTAAAGTCCCGCAAGCCTCCATGGAAAAGGGAGGAACCTCCGACCAGACGCGTGTTGTGTCTGGTGAGCAACTGCCCAATGGTTAATATTTAGGCTGTTGTTTATGTTGTATATGTGGCAGAATAGATGTCGCTACAACGACGTAAGTTGTTCAGTTAGTAGATACTAGACAACTATTTACTGAGACTTTATAATCTCTCAAGATATTTTATAACCTTACGTTGAGACACATTTATGTATACAGATAGGTTCAGGTAGACTCAAGTCAGACACATGTTTTTAGTACGTATGTACGTTAAGTAACGTCATGGCCTCACGACGGCGGTACCCGAGGCCGGATCGAGATCGGGCGCTATCGGCCGATCGCAGATAGCTCCGAAGCGGTGTGTGCTGCGCGAGCGCACCAGTAATGACTCAATTATCCGCTTAGCGAGGGCGTGGCTCGGTACAGTATGTCTTCATTACAACGGCGCGGCGAACAACTAAGGAGAAGGATTTTTAAGGTTTTCGTATGATTGATTTTATAATATTATTAACTAGCCAGCGGCTTCGCCCTAGTTAATGTGGAAAACTATCACAAGGGAATGTCCCCAGGATAAAAAGTATTCTTTGTACTATTCCAGAATATACTCTATTGGTGTGTCCAATAAAGCATGCCCACATCCCATGAGCTATTCCAGACTATACTTATCTCTTTGCCAAATTTCATCCAGATATACCTATTCAGCGGTTTCTTTTTGTTTTCTTTGTTTTTTGTTTCAAAACGTGCTCCACACTAGGAATTTCTCCTGTATCCGTGGGTGCGTTTACAAACATACTAATTCACATACACAAACAGCCAGACTCGGAACAACTATCTGTAGGCCATACAAATATTTGTTCCGTGCGGGAAGCGAACCCGCGACACGCAGCCGAACAACTTATCACTCAACCACTGCACCAACCGGCATGATTGAGTAACAAACATCCACGCATCCATCCATCCATACTTTTGCATTGTAGTTTATATATTATATATATATATAAAATAAAGCTGAAACTGTGGATTTGTATTTAATATCGAACAAAACTAAATAAAAACAGAAACAACGCTAACCCAAAGATTGGTAGAAAATTCTTTGTTGCATTAAGTCCGCCTATGTACCACGACTGTACATAAAGTTTAAATCAATAAAACGGCGTAATAGCTCGGGCGAGTAAAACCGCGGGACGCAGCTAGTTAGGTAAAGATAAATGTAAATGTCGCCGATTCCCTTGTCTACAAATTCAAGGAAAACTCATATTTTCTCGTCAGTTGTGGTGACACAACTCCGCATCTTGTGAAAGCCGTCTCCATTTTAGGTGAGCTCAAGAAAGAGTCGTGTGCGCAGAGCACATCATAGAGCCTTATCTATTGCTACGGGGAAACATAGCAACGAATTTATTGGTAATATCGATGCGCACACTGATGGCCATTTATGGTGCATTTCCCCGTTCCTCAGCCCAATCAGTTCATCTCCGCCAGTTGACCCCAAGGGTCATGAATTGAATTTAAAGTTTCTATTTTATGTGGAGCCTTATACAGTTATGTCGGAGATTTAAGACGGATTGAACTAATAGCTTGTTTGAGATTGCTCAAAAGGGGCTTTAAAGTAAGTTATTTTGTTAAAAGAATTTAAGTGGGGTAGGTTACTGAGATTGTATCTGACTGTGTTGGAGTTTTGTTTATCTTCGTTTGTAAATAATTTACAATACATTACGTGGGGGTTCGCCGTGTTAGTGCTCATACACCATTTAAAGAGTTCCGAAAGCTTAGTTGACAATTCACGTTACGCATTGCCATACAAAGTGGCAAAGCCGCCAGTTTCTAAGGCACACGTCCAGTCGACAATGATTTGGAGGATTTTTATGACGTTTTATTGATACTTCCACCGGTTGACTACCATAACTTTACACAAACTGTTACAAAAGCTCTATGTATCGGAACTCCGGTCCCCAAGATATAGGCGCCGCCTAGTTTGGGGACCACTGCAAGACTTAATGTGTACACATGTTAATAGTTACCTACAGACCGACACTAAGTTAAGTTAATTTTAAGGTAATAATTATTGTAACAATGGCTCAATAAACTTACTATTATTAATATTTAAATAAAGAAACCTCAGTAAGAACCTAAGTAAGTAAGTGTGTATATTAAATGGGACCCGGCTCCATTTGATGTTGGTAGGTACTTTGAATACAAAATTCTCATTTCATGTTAATTTCCATTTTATCAGAAATCTTCACGGTCAGAGGACGACGACGACGATGCCTTTGCCTCCAAATATTACAGGGCGGCGTTTTGACAGCTGTCAGTTTGACGGAGCGGGTCAAGTGACGTCGCTTGCTTCAATTTCCGGAGGGTGTGACGATGTTGCATGATTTGAATTTAATTTTGGATTGACTCCGTCATTCATCGATAAGGTAGGCAGAAGCTATAGCTAACATTTCACCATAGTCATACCTTATTTTGTTGGAATTTTTAACTTTATTTATGTGGAACGTTATAATTAAAAAGTGATTTATGAAATGAAAATCCTTTTTCATGATAAAACGAATTTTCACAACAAACAACTAAGTCGAGTGAGAAATACAGAGTATCTTTGCCTTGCCTTGCATACTTCACGAAAATAAAATACAACAGAAGTCACCAGAATATTTCCTTGAATACAAAATTCTATGCAGTAACATATGCAAGGGAGTTGTCAATGTTTTCATACATACCGTAGCTGCAACGACCCAGAACATAGCAAGCATGTGACTTCGCAGCTAAAATAAATCACGTGTGATTTATTTTTATTCGGTTGGCAACGCTGAGCGGCGCATACATTCCCGCCCTGCAATGCCGTTACCATTCTTTATTTAAATTATTTTCGCGGGTATTTGGCCAGGACGTGCTTGGCGTATTTTTTATCTATATTAACCCGGCTGACCGTTTATGAACGGAATTTATTTAAATTGTTATATTTATTTCCGTTTTTATTAAAGGCAGAGACTTATGCTATAAAAGTTCAACGCGTTTTGGTTTACTAAAGGTTAACGAAAACGACTAACCGTACCTTTTCGTCGATATGAATATCACACGTATAAATATATTATAGTTGCACCAAAACGAGCTTAACATTTTAACAGTAGGTACTTGAAAAACCGTCACAAAAAAAAAGCAGAATTACTACAAATCCAGTAAAACACTATTAAGTTTTACAAAAGGGGGACATTTAAGTTGCAAACAAATGATGGACAGGCAGATATTAAGCAACGTTGTAACACTTGTAACGCTCCGTGGCACAATAGTAACACAATGGAACACTACTGGCAACAAATCATTGCGGACGGGGAACATGCCATATTTAGGATTCCACGGGTTAATACAGGTTGTGGAGAAAGCAAACGCTTTATTAGTTTTTGGACGAGAAATTATCCAGAAACTTCTCCCGCTGTCGAAGCTCGGTGGAGCGGGAGGGAGTGTCAGACTCTTACTGACTAAAACCCACACCCGTTCCTTCTAAATGCCCTTTGCGTCCCAGGGCCGCAGTAACTCGTTTGGACAATTGCAAAGGCTGGCTTTCGACCAGACCAGAGATATGCGAGGAAGCGTTGCGATAAGCAGCGAAATTAAAAACCAGCCAAGAGCGAGTAGGTTCTCGCTTGCCGATGGTTCCCTACTTTGGTTGGGAAATACTTTTCCATTTCAAGGTTCAATTGAAGTTGTATGTGACTGCAACAGTGACTGCAACACTAAACTTGTTTTTTTTTTATGTATGTATCCAAAAAGTAGGTAGAGATATCTATTTATTGATATACAATTGTACTTATGGGACACATTTCAAAAGGAAAAAAAAATTGATATAATGTAAATGAAAATAAATTTTGTAGTTTAAAGTCTTTTATAAAACTACAGAGGTAAGCAGTATAGAGAGTAAAGTCCCGCATAACTCCACTGGAAATGGGAGGATCCTCCGAACCAGACGGTTGTTGTGTCTGGTGGGCAACTGCCCGATAGTTGATATTCGGACTGTTGTATCATGTATGTGTTCAAATCGCACGGATGCAGGATTTCGTCGTAGATGGCGTTGCAGTTCTTTTTTGTTGCCGTACAAATTTCGCTTCTTACTTTTTTATGTGGCGGCATTGATGCCGCTACAAAACTACTAGATATCGTTACCCCACTTAACATTTTCGATCACCTATATAATATTAAAGTCCTAAATTACAGGAGATGAGCCTATTGCCATTAAAACGGACACAAGGCTGCTCGAATCCGGGCTGCTGAGGAATTTCAGATGGAAAAGTCCAATAATACTTTCTCGAAACCACGGCCTCGTGCTCTACGGTCTATCTATATATCTATTGGGGAATGGTTTCCACACTGACGTTGGACCATTGTGCGGGAGCCATGGCAGCCGTCATTCCCTCCAGAAGCAGATCAGTCCTCTCAGTGTGTTCAGCATATCTGTAAGCGAATTCGGTGTCCCTATTGTTTGCTTTCGTATTTTGGCGACGTTTGTGTACTCAAAAAGCACGTGCGATACCGTCTCCTCCTCCTCCTCCATGCATGCTCCGCACAGAGGACTGTCTGTTATACCTATCGTGTGGAAATGTTTGTTCAGTGAGCAGTGGTCTAGTGGTTGCATGAGCTCCTGTTGAAAAACCATCTATGACCTAGACTAGAGCCAAGAGAAAACTCATCTCAAAAAAATAAACTAAAACTGTCTCACTGAGCAGTTTCTTTTCGTTTGAACTAATAACAAAAAAAAAAACAAAGGTTCATTACTCCACATACAACTTATCATGGCAAAACCGAAGGCAATGACTCAATCATATGATTTCCCCGACATTAGATCAAAATAAATTCCTATCCGCGTTCGACTGACCTTTAATCGACCTAAAAAATAGTCCAGTTACAGTTTTAATTGCGCCGAAAGCGTTAATATTCAATAAACATGTTATCAGTGGCGGTTACTTGAAAAAAGACAAGTCGATTATTTATTAGGGTCTGATAACCTCAGTATCGTAGCGAGCGGCGGCACAAAGATGTTAGGTTACTGTGTACTAGTAGGGTTATTGGGAGCGACGAAACTTAAGGAAACTTAGAGCTTACTCGTCAAAGATAACTCAACTTGTAACGGCCAGTGTCAATAATCTATTTATAATAAAGGACGAGACTTATAGCTTGATGCCCTCGACCAGCAGTGATGCTCAAGACTGGTGCATGGAGAGGCGCGTATTCATGTTCGTAACCTCAGTGTCGTAGGGAGCGGTGGCACAAATATGTTAGGTTACTGTGTGCTAGTAGGGTTATTGAGAGCGACGTAACTTAAAGAGCCTACCCGTAAAAGATAACTCAACTATAGTAGGCGCCAGATAAATGTGGAATAAAGTATATTGACCTTTCCCTAATAACTGTTCATAGGTACCTGAACAATTAAATATGAATCGTTTTTCATTATTAGACAATGTTAAGGATCACGAGAGATGATGATTCGGGACAGCTTTGTGTCATTAATTCCGTTTTTCAAATTAAAAATGTCAATAATTGTAGGTGGGTCAATGACCGTTATTCCACGATTATCTGGCGCCTACTATATATCTGTTAGTATGAGGAATGCGAAAAAGGAAGTAAAGTTCCACAAACCTCCATAGATAAGGGATGTCCCTCCGACTAGACGTTTGGGCACGCGCGGAATACTCGGATGCCGCGATGCCAGATTTGTCTTGACGTAGCTCGTTCCTGGCAGTATAGATGTCGCTACGTTAGTTTTTGTGGCGGTAAAGATTCCGCTACATTAGAATTTACAATATATTGTGCACAGGTAACCTAAAGTAACTACTCATGCAATTATGTTCAAACACGAATAAAAAAAAAGAAAACATTAGGCAACAAAAAAAACATCCACATCACCAGTCACCACTGTCAATGGGAAAAGTGCCCAGAACAGTGGCAGCATCACCGCGTTGAATGGCAATGCTGGTTCTTTGGGGTAAGAAAAGTCTTTCGGGGTATTAGCAAACAACTAGTTGACTGTTCACGTTACCAGAGGGCTAGTCTGGTAACGTGAACAGTCGACTAGTTGTTTGCTAATGTCCCGAAAGACTCGATAAGCACTCGGAACCCACGGGCCAACGTTTCGACTCCAAACGTCTCAAAAATGTAACTCTCAATAAGGTTGCTCTACAATATGTAACAAAACCCTGTGGCCCCTTAAAAAAATATTATTGGCCAAATTATCGTTCAAAATCAGATTGCTTTGAAATTATTTATTTATTTATTAAAACTTTATGCACTAGTAAAAACACTGTACAAAGGCGGACTTAATGCCTTAGGCATTTTCTACCAGTCGACCTTAGGGTGGTGCAGAGACAACATGGCAGGTGCAACTTAAAGAAAAACTAAAAATAGAGAGAAGAAAAAATATAAAAAACATTTATAAATACATAGATACATACATACTCATAAACAAATTAAAAAATAAAAATAAATTGTGTGTCAGCAGAGGTTAGCAATCAGTTTTACTTGCTAAATATTAATGATTAAATATTTATTTTGATTTTTTAAATTAAAGATATAAAAAAAAAACCTACATAACTACTATCGGATAACAATTCAGAGCAGCGAGCCGCCCCAGTCAGCCCGCCGTGCTAAGATAGGTTGGTGCAAGATTGTCAACACAAGTTGCATTCCAAACCCAATCAGCTAACTACCTTCCAAGTTTTTTTTTTTTTTTTTTTACTATTACCACTCGCAGTTCAGCACACTAAGGCTGGTTACTGCTTAACCGGACTATCCTGTGGTGGCCTTAAATGACTCTAAGGCCCCCAGCCAGGGCTTACAAACTAAAATAAAACTAAAACTAAATGACCGCTCGCTAGGGCATCCCCTGTGGGATAAGGACCTCGGCTAGCGGCGTCATTTGGGAGGAACAGCAAGGGACAGGCTGGGTCGTAACATTATTTGGGGAGTTTAAAACTACTGGCTCAGCGACGCGGGCTGGCTCGGTAATCAAAGGTCGGGGAGGGTTATTACTGGGACGTCGCGACGGGCCCCGGCGGCGGGGCCGGAAAACGGAACGCGGTCTGTGTCGTGTGTGTTTTCGAAGAGTGCTGGTTTCCCTACGGCTCTCTTGAATCTGGGTGATGGGGTCATCGGGTTCGACGAGGATATGCCTCGGGCGGCGAGTCCTACTGATCTGTGAGGGAGTGTATCGGGTGGCCGATGCGATAAGGGGATTTTGATGTTTTGAAGCAGTTTCGATGAAACGCTGCGACAGTCGTTTCATGAACTGCTTCACTGTCGGGATTTTGAGGTCGACGTGGAGTCGTTCATTCCTAATGAACCACGGGGCGCCCGTGGCCTTTCGGAGAAATCGATTTTGAACTACTTGCATCCTATGGATATGGTGCGACTTTGCGTGCGCGAAAGTGGCGCACGCATACGTCATTATGGGGCGTATGCACGTCGTGAAGATGCGCAGTTTGCATCTTAGGGACAGCTTGCTGCGTGCATTCAGCATGGAGTGGAGCCTACCGAGAGCGAAAGAGGCACGAGAACGTACCTTCTTTATGTGCTCAGCGAACGTAAGGTGACGGTCGAGGATCACACCTAGATATTTGGCTTGCTTCTCCCAAGGGATCGGCTTACCAAACATGGTGATCGGGCTGGGAGCGGGTCTGGAAAATCGGCCTCGCGTTTTGTCAAACAAAACCGCTTGGCTTTTTTCGGGGTTAACTTCGATCCTCCACTTTCGGAACCAGGCGCCTAGGGCGTCGGCCGATTGTTGGAGGACTCGAGCTATGCACTGTTCGCTTCTGCCGGAGCGGTAAATGGCCGTGTCGTCGGCGAACAGGGCTAAGTGCGTCCCGGGGAAGGTCGGGATGTCGCTAGTGTACAGCGTGAACGCTAGAGGCGAGAGCACACCGCCCTGGGGCACTCCGGCGCGAACGGGATGGGGGGCTGAAAGCGCACCCTCGATACGGTACCGAAAGGTGCGGTTCGACAAATAGTCTCGTAAGATGAGCACGAGACGATCTGGCACACCGAGTCGATATAACTTGTATATCAGACCGTTGTGCCAGACCTTGTCGAAAGCTTTCGCCACGTCGAAGAACAGGGCTCCCGTCACTTGGCCGCGCTGAAAGCGGTCGCTGATATGCTCAACGATGCGGAAGACCTGTTGGGTGCAGGAATGGTTGGCTCTAAAGCCGAACTGCTCGGGGGGAATCAGGCTCTTGGCCTCGACAAAGTCCTTGAGTCGCTTATAAATAAGTCTCTCGTAGACCTTGCCCAGGCCGCTGAGCAAACTGATGGGACGATAGCTGGTCGGGGAGGACTTGGGCTTCCCTGGTTTAGGGATACCGATAACGGTAGCCCCTTTCCACGATTGTGGAAACATGTTGTTGGACAGAGCGCCATTGAAGATGGCGGTCATCAACATCATCAGGGAGGCGGGAAAGAGGCGGATCACCCTGTTGGTGATGCCATCGGACCCAGGGGCTTTCCTGGGTTTGAGTTTGCCTATGATCTCCTTTACCTCGTCTGGAGTGACGGGGGGCAGGGGGTCATCGGGGTCCTCAACGGGGGGGATGGAAGCTCTACGTTCGACTTCAGCATCCACCATGCGAAGGTGAGCTTGGTCTACTGGTAGAGAACTGGGAGTGCATTGTGCCTCCAGGCTGTCGGCTAGGCACTCGGCTTTCTCGTCGTCATCGAAGGCGACGGTGTTATCTGGGCGAGTGAGGGGTGGCATAGAGGTGACCTCAGCAGATCGTAATTTCTTCTGAAGTTTCCAGAATGCCAAGTGGTTGGGTTCGAGGTCGCCCAGCATCTTATCCCAGTCAGCGTTGCGCAGTTCATTGATGCGATTACTTACTTTACGCTGTAAGTAGCGCATGTGAACTTTGTTATTCTGACAGGGGAAGGCGCTGTAGGCACGGACAGCCGCGTTCTTCTCCGTCAACAGGTCACGCACATCGTCTGGGAGCTTCCAGCGATGATCGCTCACCGCCGGAGTCTCCCTCGAACACTCGTTCAAGACGTATTGTACGTGATCCGTGAGAGAGTCGATCGCAGCCGTCGTGTCGGCGGCGGTCTCGATGAGGTCGGGGATCTTGTCCAAGTGAGGTGACTTTGTGTCTTTCAGCATTTCGCTTACTCGACTCCAGTCAGTGATCACTCGGGTCGGGGGGGGTTGTGCGGGGTCCATGGGTCCTGATCTAGGAGCGAACTCCATGACCACGGGCCGATGGTCCGAGTTGAGCTCGTCGATCGCTTCCACAGAATGCAACCGTAAGTTGACATTCTTAAGGAGAGCTACGTCGAGTACGTCGGGGCGGTGAGTGGGATCGTGAGGGTAATGCGTAGGATGCATCGGAGCGATGACATCGAAACATAGGGGCCCGCATAGATCAAGCACGGCTCTGCCTCTGGCATTGCTCGTGTGACTATTCCAGGAGGGGTGTTTGGCATTGAGATCCCCCGCCAGAAGGACGGAGTTACTCATACCGAAAAGTTGGGTAAGGTCATCTTTTATGGCGGAGGTGTTCTCCGCCGGGATGGCAGGTGGGACGTAAGTAGAGATGACCGTGATGGGTTGATGGCCTGTCATGCCCAGCCGACAGACGGAGACCTCAAGTCTAGAGAGGGCGGGGGGATCCATAGGGATGCAGTACAGGGACGACTTATAGTAAATAAGAGTCCCTCCCCTATGACAACGAGTCCTGTCGTTGCGAACTATACGATAGTTCGCAATTTTCGGGTCTCGATGGTAAGGTTTGAGAAAGGTCTCCTGGACCAGAAGAATATCTAACCTATGGTCGCGGAGGAACGTGGCGACCTCGTCACGTTGGCGTGGAAGGCCATTGGCATTGAAGAACCCTATCCGGAGGGCCTTCGGTTTAAACCTACGCGCGGGGGGGGACCTATCCATTAAGTGACGCGTAAGTTTCGACGTGGCGCACTACGTCACCAAATTGGGCAAAGACAGAGGCGTGATCGCCTCTGCACACCTCTAGGGCCCGGGCCATTGCCAGGGCTCTAGGGGAGTAAAACGCATTGAATGTGACCAGGATGATGTTCCTGGTCACATCTCCGCCGGCGGTTGCCTTAGAAGTAGTTGACACAATCAGGCAGTCCATCGAGGGTAAGTGGTCACCAGGGTTACAGCGGATGCGTTGCTTACACTTGTTGTTAATAGTTCTAGGTCCTGGTGAAAGAAGCAGCTTCGCAGGTTTTCACGGTTCCTACCTTACAATGTCCTAAGTATCTGGTAGGGGTGTCCCTATCGAACCTGAAAATTATAGGAATTGGTAAGTCAACACTAACCAAACATTTCACCACAAAAACTTTAGTGAAGGTAGCATGAAGTAGACCTTCAGTTCACCTTGACTGGATGCATTGATAGCTTACGTTATGATCGGTAAACTCAAGTTTCCACGAAGAGATTTTACAGAATAGACCAGCTGTTATTGATACTACTAGATCTATCGCTCTTGCTGGAACGAAGCAGCTTCGCAGGTACACACAATACGTTGTCGTGTCTCAAGTATCTGGTAGACATGTCCCATTCCCTCCTGAAAAAAAAACAGAATCTATAATATATTTTAGAACCAGTCAGTTTTATAATTGAAACAAACAGTTTAATTACAATCGCGGAATCTATTTAAAGAGTGTGAGTAACACTGTCACGGCTAAGGCAGCAAATTAATACAAGAGTTTTATCTTGGAACCCCTGACCTCGACTTGTTGTGTTCGGTATTAGTGGAACACGCTGTTATCTGCTCCGTCGCCAGTTGCCTAATTATTATATTGAATTAACTGAACTATATTTTATTGATTTCGTCTGAGAATAGGGCTGCGGCGGTGGACCGGCGACCTGCGGCCTTATTGTGTAACGTGTTTCGGAAAAGGCACTGCGATTTGTTTGCGATCTTTTTGCCTACGATTCGCTTAAAATTACGAATTATGTACGGGGGGCGGCACTCTTCATTCAGGTCGTCTAGCCGTCTTTGCCCACATGGCTATACCCTTCCCCGATGCTAGAGCTTTCTCTTTGACAGTATGAAATGTAGCAATATCTTCTATTATCTAGACCTTGTCTAAGTGCTTACTGGCTGGTGGAGAGTGCTACGGTAGTTGGAGGTGCGAGGTTTGTTCACTGGGCGTTGCAGAGATGGGAGAGAAATGAGACAGTGACTCGAAAGGGAGCTAAATCACTATATTCTTCATTTATCACCCAAACGAGGGTTACTTGTAAGTACTTTGTACAGATTAGAACTTACAACAATACTTTATTCTTTGTCGATCTGACTTAACTTAGACCATAATTTACATGAAATGACTTCAGGCTTATGCGTCAAATCACATTCAATTCCTCTGACACATTTAGGTACACATAAGCTACCCGAAACTGTCAAATTTTCCCAGTCAACCTTGGACCTAATGCTTTAGACATAAAGTTGAAAATCTATTAAATAAATATGACAGATTGTTGTAGCTTGATGTGCTGGCGTCCGTACATAACACAGCCGCTGGTAACGCTGGGACGCAGGCATTTAGGCGAGTTTTTTGATCCGTAAGTTAATTAAACCATTGGTCAAACATTGTAGGTGCGTTAAAAATATTTTTTTTTTAAGTTTATGATACGGAACCTTTACGTTTAACGAATTTATTACTCATAAAATACTATTCATCATCATCTGCCTAGCCTTTTCCCAACTATATTGGGGTCGGCTTCCAGTCAAACCGGATTCAGCTGAATACCAGTATTTTACGTCATAAAAAACTATTCATAGTTCACTTAATAATGAGCTTAAATAAATAATTATATAATGAACATTCAGCGATAAAGACATTTTAGTAAATCTTATCGTAAATTTAAGATATTTCATCTTGTGTTAAACACTGCAAAAATTGTAAGATCAGCTGTTTCAATTATTCCACTTTTAGTTTGTTGATACCAATTTCCACGTAAATTAAAGCAAACAATAATGTCCTCCCTTAAAAACTTCATCACCCCTTTTCGCCCCTTTAGAGTATATTTTCGAAAAATTCAAACAATTCTAACTCTTATTTTTTTATCGAAATCCATAATGTCGTGTTTCAACTTCATCGATTCTCCTCAGTTTGCTCAAACCGCAACATTTTTCTTACTTAGAGTATTTTTATACCCGTCGCAACTTTTAAACGAATCTGGGGTCCGATTTGAATATTTTAAAGTGTAATTTACATGGACATAATCAAACTTATATCAAACCAATAAATGGATTAGGATTAATATCATAGTACCAAAATCACCACTTTTCAAATCCACCCAAGTTTTTATTGAATAGTTGAACAAAAAGCGGTAATTTAACCCTTAATAGTTAGACATATAGGTACCCTCGCAGACTTTTTTATAGGTAATAATAATAAGTACTTTAATCATGTATCTTATAAGTATTTTTAGATGTTTCATCAATAGTTTTCTCAGCGCACGCCAAATAATGTATTTATTAGGCAAATTTTGCTACTTTGGGTTACATTATTGCAATTTTCGTACGGATCTCTACTTGTTTCTAAAATAAAATATATCCTATGTTTTAAGTTAATAATGAGGCATTCTAACGGTGAAACAATTTTGTAAATCGGTTGAGTAATTTTCGAGCCAAATCGTAACAAACAAAAAATCAAATCTTTCCTCTTTATAATATAAGTTTAGATGTGCAATTAATAATATCCCATCCTATCTGGAAGGATATTTTGTACCTTAGCTGCAGTGAATACTTTTATTAATGTATTTTGTTAAATCTAGTCATTATTGGTTTTGAGACTGCTTTTTAACATTGAATATATTGACCACATTGAGAGCGGCTTATACTTCACACGTAATTTATTGAAATAAGCCATCACAACATACTCAGGGAATGATTGAGTATTTCTTCGAGTCTTCCATGATATAAAATTATTGTAAATCATTAAATAGCGCTCTCGCGATTTTGGTGGCAAGATATCATGTTCTGCAATTTGCGCCTCATTCAAGATATCAGGTGTAGTAGATTCCATATTAATATGGGATTCCTCTATTGAACTCATAATATTTTTTTTTTTAGATATCAGTCGGAAAGTTGCAACAATCTTTGAAGTTTCTAATATGAAAATGGCGCGAATTTGCAAATTGCGCCACGTACGCGTGTTGAAAATTAGAACTACATCTATCGTCTCATTTTGTCTTTAGTATTAAAGTGATAAACGTATTGAGCAAAGGCGCTTCCAAGGAGGTTCGATCATTAAGCTTATTTATTCTCGTAATGTGAAACTCCTTTGTGTAATTCTTATATATTTAATGGAAATTTAAAAAAAAACCGTAAAGGATACGCACGGTGCTATACAACGGAGTATGTGGTAAAATAAGTTAGAGTACCTATTTTACCACATATTCCATTAATTCCGTAATTTTTATTTTTCGAACGATGTACAGGCTTCGTAAATGCAAGTTTTGCGCAAATATGTTGAAAAATACTTTTTGATCAAATTTTATGTCAGATTTTAATTCACCAGTCATTATCTTTCTTACCAGTAAACACGTTGTGTAAGTTTAAGTGTATTTGTGTTGTGTTAGGGTAATACTTTCGTCACACTTGTCAGGTGTGGATATTTTAAATCGCATGTCTTTATTTCTACTACCGGTTTTAGAAAGTTTCTATGTATGCCGAAAAATCAAATAATATGCATGTACCTACACAATAAATGAAAAATCATCGGAAAAAAAGTAACTGCGAATAAGCTACCGAAATGTTATGTTTATTGTCAAACCGAATTAGTGTCACACACCTAATTGTTGACATTTATCGACTCGGCGATATTTATTTGTCATTGTCGGAGACACCGAGTTTTATAAAATATTTTAAAAGGAAAACAAATAAATTGGGTACCAAAGTGTCTTAAGAATATCGGAATGTTCCACTTTTTAGTTGTGTTAAGTATTTTTGCGGATCAAATTGTTCCAGTTGACAGTTTTCATAAGCAATAATAGTCAGTCTTAAGTGGTAGGTTTCGTCTTAATTTTAATTATAATTCTTCTCTTTCATTTAGGTAGTCATAGAATATTTGTTTGAATTGTAGATGATCTTCTATTTTTGAGAACGAGCGAAGTGAGCTCAAAAATTTTAGCACCTTATCTCATGTACCTGACTGGCGTGATCGACAGGAAAGGGGTGTGTTTGGGGTAGGTCTATCCTTCGTGAATTCCTGCGATGTAGACTGTGACCAACCCGACTGCGTCCAGACGCGCTGGCGTTCTGTACCTACCTGTACGGGTTCTCGTACTTCTCGTGAACCGTTCTTCCTTCTTGTTATCTTCGCTTGCTGTCTTCGGGATACATTGGGGTTAGGGATGTTTGCTTACCAGGGATAAATGAAGACGCAGATATTGTTAACACTGCAGTTAGCGGTTTTAGGGAACTGTTTCGGGACTATTTGCACAATATTTAGTTATAGATTCGAATTACGTCTTGCCAATGAGAATGGCGAGAATGCATGTATTCGGGGACCCAATGATAGAGGTAGCGTACATTATTGAAACTGATATATAGTTAAAGAACGACTTAAAACTAACAAAAAAGCAAATGGAAATTATGTTGAAGAAGTTGGGGGAAAAAAGATATGAAATATGGAAGATTATAACCTAAAATAATCTAAAACTCTAAGGCTCGCCATTATTGGTTAATATTTAGTAGTTGAGTGGCTTATTATATATATCTACAACTTAGGTACCTAGTACATAAGTAGGTACTTAGTAGATATTACAGAACGCCACTTGCTACGATTCTAACTTAAGTAGGTACCTAGGTAAGTATTCGTTTTTTCCTTGTCAACTTGCACGTCATACATGACTATTAACCTTTTTAAGGATATTCTTTATAGGATATCTATCAATACTCAAGGTTAATGTCCCGATGTCTTTCTAGGGCGTCCTCTCATGGCCTATCAAAATGTTGCTGGATCGGAATTAAAATCTCTAGCAATCTAGGTAAGTACCTATTATTGATAGAGATTATTATTCCGAATTCCCGATCCTATTACGTTATCGATTCTACACCTGTCAGATACATATGAATATTTTTGCATGATAATACCTACAGGATAAGTAGTCAGTTTAGATCTGGAACATTCTATAAAAGCTCATTTCATTTGCTTCTCTCTACTTGTAACTAGAGGTTTGTTAAATAAAACCACATAAGTACTTATTTTGTGTTTTATTTATTTTGGTTATTACTTTAAAATATTCATGACATGCAAACATTGTATCTTGCTTTAATCTTGTTTTGAGTTCCTAGATAATATTTTATAATAAATAATCTATTTACCTAATCAAAAGATCATCTAAGACACTAACTGGTGCAGCAACATAGTTTTGGTGTCTGGCATAACCCATGTACCACAAAATGCTCATTACATGTGAGCAACAGCCCACTGTTCGAGCCCCCACGGGGCAATGGCAATAATAACCTAATATAGCATTTCGCCCCTCCAGCCCCCTATCTACTGCAATGTATGCATAATAGGAAGTGCACTAAAACCGATTTTAATTTTTGGATTGTTTAATCAGGGTATTTCTATAAGAATTTCATTAAAATCTATTTTTGTCAGTCCAAACCAGTACTTAAATAGATGGTCATCAATATTTTCAGGATCCAGCACAGACATTACGATGACCAAATTGTTGTGGGGTTTCTTGTTTACCTTCATTTGGGGTATGATTTATCAACCCCCAACATGAGTGACAAAATATAGTCTTCTCCATTTATCTGAAAATAATTATTACCATGGTTTAGGAGAAACAAAATAAACTAAGGTTTAAGTGTGTGATAGAGGCTTATAATAATAATAATCCACTAATTAAGTATTTGGACTAGACTGGTGAGGTTGTACATTCAATTTTTATGGTTCGAAATGAATAAAGGATAGACAAATCCTCCTCTTGAAGACTGTGACATTCCTACTGCTAATCATTAAACTGTTGACATATTCAGTGAATTAATAGATGGTTAATGTTAAAATAAATAAAAAAACCATATTGTTCGAAGGAGCACAGCTGTTTAACAACCTACCAAATGACGTAAAAGATTGTGATAATATTAACAGATTTAAACTAAAGCTGAGAAATTACGTTTATGAAATGTTGTCATACCGCATATTAAATGTTAGCAATTACATACTTTCTATATATTTGTTTTGTATAACTTGACCAACACGCATCGGAGGCAAAATGTATTTATTTAGACATAAACAATTACTTTGTATCTCATAGTAAGTGAACCTATGTATTGTTCTTGTGAGAACAAATTCTTAAAACTGAAAATGAGCAGGAGCAGCATCATTATGAGACTACAATAAACACTAGCATCTATCTCTACTTTTGCTTGCTCATCTGCGATTTGACATATGTGTTCACGAAATTCAACAAATTAGTTTACATATATACTAACATCGGGGGGTACACCCATCTCTTAACTCTTTCAACAATTTGATCACTTTCTTCGGACAAGCGATGTTTTAACAGTTGACAAAGTCCAAATCACTTGCAAATCGTTATCCAGAAGTAAATGCCGTAGTCTAGGTTGGTATGCAGGATAATCAGTCCAAAGAAATAGCCAAGTCGTCAAGAATTCACAAAATCACAGAAATATAATTTGTATTAAACGTAGCCGTTGAATACAATGGTAAAAATATTACAATTTGACACTGACGTTTTGTTTTTCCGTTCCATGTTATCCATTCCGTTCATAACAAAATAATCTTAGTTATATTTTTTATTACGCATGGTTACATGTTTGGTACTATTATTCATTTCATATCTTTTTAGAATAATTAATAACTTTTTGACAAGATGTGTGAGTATAAAAGAAGGAAAATCGCCAAGCGAAAACGAACTTCTGTCTTTTATCTAATCATTAGTGTACACAGGACCGTATAAGTTGCGTTCGGAAATTGCACGATGATAATATTTTGTTAAATTAAAATAATTAATAACTTTTGATTCCCGTCATTTAATAACTGAATATTTTTTATGTAGAAACCTTATATCCTTGTTATTATAATTGATATAAATTAGAGCGTGAACGGTGCTCCATTAATTTTTAAATTACTTGGGTCCAACCTCGCCATTCTCCTTTCCTATTTTTAACTGATTACTGTCGTTTGATGTTTTTGTTTTTTTTTTTGAGATTTTACGTAGGTTTTCTAGCATGCATATTATTATGATGTTAAGTTACTAGAATTTACTTGCGGAAAAATAGTCTGACGTTCTTTAAAGCCTAAACGAGATGAAGAAATAATAAATCCAGTACATATTTTAAAACTTTTAATACATTACCGCATTTGACGACAACGCTCCAAGTACAAGGCATAGTTATGAAAAATAACAAGCATACATACATCAGAGGGAAGCAATAGAACTCTAGTTCGGCACAACGGTGTACAATAATTCAGGAAATTGCCGAAATGTACCGGCGGAATGGCCCATAAACATGATATATGACCAAGAAATACACCAATAGTTTTATCGTATTATGGCACCGTTTCTACTTTATTCGTAACACAACTAAATCATATAAACTGCTATATATTCGTTGCTTTCTTTCATGTTTTTGGCATACTATCACCGTGAATGTCCAATTTGTTACAATTTTTCTGGATTTTGTTCTAGTGATTTTATAGCTGTTTATTCGGGAGTTTAATGATGTGAGAGAAAGTTATTGTAAATAATGTATGTGTATAAAGATATTGTTCGATCGTCGATGAGCTAGACATAGCCACAGCATATTATGACAAAGCATTACTAAAGATTTAGTGATCATGATACCTACTATTTGCTCATGGATGAAATTTTTTGTGATAGTATAGAGATATGCGGTACAGAGAGTAAAGTTCCGCACACCTCCTTTGGAAAGGGAGGATCCTCCTACCAGACGGTTGTTGTGTCTAGTGGGCAACTGCCCGATAGTTGATATTCGGACTGTTGTATATGTTCAAATCGCACGGAGAACTGTTTGAGCGATGCAGGATTTCGTTGGTAGTTCGTCGCTGATAGGATAGATGGCGTTGCGGTTCTTTTTGTTGCCGTACAAATTTCGCTACTTAGTTTTTAAGTGGCGGCATTGGTGTCGCTACAATAGCAGACCACATCTTTCACCATCCAAGCAGTAGCAGATATCAAATCAGTATGCCTCTCAGGTTGGATTCCAGTCTAAGATGAGAGATGCATTAATGCCCCTTAGCAAGACTGGCATCAAATTTTTCGGACTTCTGAATCCAAAACATCCACACGTTAAAATTATAGACATTCATAGCCATTTTTTTGGATGGGAACTCATCAAATTACTGAATGACTGACGACAAATGTTAGACTATTACTGACTAAAACCCACCCGTGGTCCTTTTCTTCCAATATCCTTTGCGTTCCAGGGCGTAATTCTTCTCCGCAACAGCAGACATACTTAACCTTCGCCAGTATAACTTCTACAATAATCACTTCTCTTTCCCAACAAACAAAAGAACGTCAATGAACAACCGATATTTACACACAGAACAATTAATTTCCATGTTTACACGCTAACACGAACACACACGCTCAGAACGCATGTATCATGGCAACAAACCCGTTCACTGGGGACACATAACTTGAAGCGAACGCGCCGGATCAAAAAGCCCGCGGGCCGGTGTGCATGCCGTCCGATTTATACCCACGTCGGGCTGGGGAAACAGCGGGAAATTGACCAGTCGAAACTGCAGACCAGCGGTTGCGAATTGTTCGAAGAGTTACCGTGGTGCTGGAACGCAAAGGGCATTTGGAAGAACACGGTTAGGTTTTAGTCAGTAAGAGTCTGGCACTCGTGCCAGGGTTGCAGAATTTGTTCAAAAGAGACACCGCGGCCCTGGAACGCAAAGGGCTTTAGAAAGAACACGGATGGGTTTTAGTCAGAAAGAGTCCGACACGCCCTTCCGCTCCACCCAGGGCGGAAGAAGTCATTTGATGCTTTACCATTTAAAAAAGGCCACTGGTTTTGGATGTAACGGTAAATGGTTTGACATACCAAAAACATGATGCCACTGGTCATAATTTAGAACCCATTCATATTGATTAATATCTCTTGTCTGCTTCAAGGTTGAGCAACGCTTGCTAAGGTAGTCCGTGGATGGGTGACTATCTTAACATACCGAGATTCCTCCGTGCCTCGGAAACCACTAAAGCTGTTGGTCCAGACAATCATTTGTAGATCTTCGACCACCGCATGGGTTAGAAGCTAGAAAGTTGATGGATGGAGTGGATGTCAGAAAGGCATTCGCTCCATGTTAAAGACCGGCTGCAGATGCACTCAACATAGTTGGGAAAAGTCTAGGTAGACTAGATATACATATTATTACTAGCCTTTGTCCGCGACTTCGTATGCGCATATCCTGTTTTTTCCCGTTCCCGTAGGAACTTCGAGAAATCCTCTCTTAGTACACCCTACACTCCACCTGCATGCAAAATTTCAGCTTTCTAAGACCAATAGTTTCGGCTGTGCGTTGTCTGTAAGGCAATCAGTCTGTAATACTTATTTTGAATAGGTGATGCACTCATGCCAGCTTACCCCAGTTGTAAACGTCCCTTTTTGCCAATCAGCCTTACTCTGTTCGTTGTCGTGCTTGAAATGGAGGGAAGTATTAATTTTTTTTACCTCTCGGCTTTCATTTTGTTATTAGTTTCGTTGCGGGATCTAAGACAGATGCATTGTTTCTCCAGGATTCGCAAAAGGATCTGCCTTGCGCGAATCCTGGAAAACAGAACTAAAGCGTTCACGTGAGGTGGCCACCGATCAAGTGGCGTCTTCTGGATCAATGTTGTGGCAAAGTTAGGTAAAGAGGTCTCGTTTTGGCTGCAATTATAATCAGAACTAGCACTAAAGAATCTGCGCTGCTGGAGGACCACTGTTCTTTATTTGGTTGTAGTTTTATTTCCTAAGAGTCTTGCTTGGCAATCGCATTCCCGTTTGTCGGCTTCAACTTACATCAATACTCGGAGAGCCCTCCACACCATCAGACTACCTAATAGGATCGCAAAATCAGAACCAGCGAAATGTTAAAGTCCTTTGTGGTCACGAAAACGTCGATCATAAAGCAGGAACAAGACATCTTTCAGAACGATATTATGTTAAGAGGATACTCTGCGGTGGGGCTTCAAAAACGGCGGTTCCAGATAGCTCAGAATTGCATAAGTCTCAAGTCTTTAACCTCTCGACGTCTTATTAAGTTGTAACTTAAGAGTTTTGTCGTAAAATACCCGCCTTTTGTAGAAAACAAGTAACTGCGAGCTAGTTACTAGTGCCGCGGCTTTGACTGCCGAATTAATGCTGTCGTTAACATTGAAATGGTTACAGCAGAATGTTCCTGGTTGCCTATTCAAGTATGTGCGTTTATAATTATTACGTGTTCTCGTAAGTTTTTGTTATTTGTGGCTAAGAAGCTTGCATATTAGGACTTTACCTATGTATGAAGTTGTCGTTTTTTTTTGTTTTTTTTAATTCTATATTAAGTATATCAACCTTCTTGTTTTCTAAGGATGGGAAATCATCAAATGACTTCTTCCACTCTGAATGGAACACTATAACTAGGCTCTCTTATGACCACACTCTCACCTGATGGAAAAAGATTATATCTTCGACTATAAAACAAGCTTATCCAGAAGTAACCTATTCACTCTTGACTTTCGTCGGAGTAAGAGTCTAACTACCACGAAACAGAGACTACACAGGGATTTCCACTCCTTATCAGCACGCATGGTGAAGGTATTAGGTACCAAAACGTTTTGTGCGTATGGGTAATGGGTGTGGAATACCTACCTATCATTTATAGTTAACCTGAATAAAAAATCAACTGCCTCGTTGGTCTAATGGTTGCAAGCGCTTCTTCTGAGCATGAGGTCCTTGATTTGAATTCCGGTAAGTGGAATTAGTCTCGCCCCTAATTAAAAGGCCCTTTGTACAGAACCGGTGAAATGTGGCCATACTATAGTTTCAACCCTTTGGAAAATAGGAACAGGCGAGACAATCTAACCTTCTAAACTAATATAATAAAGAGGAAAGATTTGTTTGTTTGTTTGTAACGTTTCCGGAATTTTAGAAGAGGTATTATCAACTCTATATTACTTACTTCCACGAACATTAGGTATCTTCGGATTACTTTCTGGGAAGCCTTGGCAACTTAATTGTATAGATTTAAGATAATAAACACATTTTTTATAATTTTTTTTTAGGTAAAAATAGTCTACCTATTCTGATCTCTGGTTATCAGTTCTATCCGAATTAGAGTTCCTGAGTTCGGACGGACTGGACGAACGCATACATACGTAGTGCGCAACCGTTCTTACAAACACAGATATTTTGGACCGGCGACTTTACTCAGAGATCGGATGCAGGGCGGAAACGTTCAAACTAAACCTGCTTGCAAACTCCCATCTCTTATCAAAAAATAATTGCCCAGAGCCCTAGACAAACGAACAAATTTAACAAACTTATACCTAATACCTCATGTACTTGCGTTTATAGTAGATAGCATTATCATTAGGAGCGGATGCAGCGGTCCGAATGGATCTGTGCTCTGATAACCTATTGCGAGATGTCGAATACGAAATTATGATAACTTGGCAGTAACCAACAGCTCCTTTGACACTGTTGCGCCCGCGCATCGCTGCGTTATACGGAAATGCTCCAAGAACTATAAAGCGTATTTTCGTTTAATATCTTGCTACGTGGAGGGTTTATCGTCTTAGCGCACCTACCTTCACTCGACTATAGATAAATATAGATTTATTGCCATTATTTGAGGGTTTTACCATTGTTATGGCAATACTTGATTGAACTAGAAGAAGTTTCCTTCAAAAGTATCAAGAATTTGTTCGAAAGAGTCACCGCGGCCCTGGAACGCAAAGGGCTTTAGAAGGAACACGGATGGGTTTTAGTCAGTAAGAGTCTGACACGCCCTTTCGCTCCACCCAGAGCGAAAGAAGTCATTTGATGATTTCCCATCCTTAAAAAAAAAACGGTAACGGTAAAATATATGCTTATACTTTACCGTTCATACTTAGGTACGTATCACGAGCTGCTACTGTTACTCCCGTCCATCGCGCGCTCTCCAGTCCAGCTCGCACCACCTTCGCAAAAGTTTTTGTAGCTCTATCCTAGCAACTCTTAACCCGTTAATTGATTGCAGTATATTAAATTATTATAATTAATTGAGTATATATGGTTAATTATTATAATTTATTGAACTATATTATAATTTACCAGTTTTAAATGTCCAAAAGTTGTTTACTTCAGTTTCCTACAAAGCAGTTTACCTCCAGCAGCTGCCGCACTCTCTCACAAACCCATCCCGACAAATTTAATTGGACAATAAAACAGAGCTGGTAATGATTTGTGCATCGTCTCGATAACACAGTGTTAATTATTATTCATGTTCATTGAATCACAGCTGTGCCTTATCACTCCCATTCAGTTGTTCATTCACTGCGAGTCTGCGACCTAAATATTGTGCGATCGCGTAAACAATCTGTCAGATTAGATGCTTCGTGATGGATGGGCTTCTGATTTGGGAGAATTCGTAGGACAAGTCGATCATTGAGGTTAAGCAACGCTTGCTGAGGTCACTCCGTGGATGGGTGCCCATTCTAACATACCGAAACTCGTTCGTGACTTGTTAAGCCCCGGCTGTCATTATAACATCTTTGGTAGTCATTACGGTTAGGCAAACGCCATAAAATCTGCCACCAGTCTTGCCAAAGAGTATCGTGTTACTAGTTTTTTTTTTTTTTTAATATAGGTAAAACAAACAGTAGTATACTAAAAACACATAAAAAAAATAACACAGTCGAATTGAGAACCTCCTCCTTTTTTGAAGTCGGTTAAAATATAGAAAGTGTCTTATACATAGGTACACTAATACAAACTGATTAACAAACGTTAATAAAATTGTAGCCAGGGTACAATTAACGTTTGCTACGGTGACATCTACATAGATATCATCGGAAAATGGCAAACGCCGTAAGATTGTAAAATATCGCGTGAAATTGTAAACTATTATTTCTAACTAAGACACGGATATATTGAAAACTATTGAATTTGGATGGGATTAATTGTATACAAAACGATTTTTTCATAATATATCGAGAAATTATAATTGAATCCAGATTTATTAGAATTTTACGGTGTCTGCCATTTTCCAGCGACATAGACGCATTATAGGCTGCTGTTAATCCTTCAAGTAGGCAGCCGCTTACACAAGTAGCCGGCAATACAGTTGGGAAAAGGCTAGGCAGATAACGTGATCTTAGAACAAACGCAGCTGTAAGGTTTAAGTTCAAGACCTGTGAGGCGGAGAACTACAGCCAGAAGATATTTGTTAACGCCAAATAAATTATGATAACGGCAAGGGAATGATAATGAGTAGCATTGTAGCCCACTTCCTCTAGGTGTACTATTTTAGCTGTAATTTTTTCTATTATTTTTCCACACATCAGGAAATTTTCCTGTATAATAAAACTGCCTCTGACGTGCTTGAGTCCTATTAATGAAAACGTAATAAATAATATGGATTTTCCAACATTCTTTGAGTCTTTTTCGCTATTCGCTCGTGTCTTCAGATTTGGCCATCCTAGTTCACTTAAAAAATAAATATAATACATAAAATTGTATTTATTTTAATTAAGTATATTTCACCCAACTGTTCTAATTGAACCGTGACAAAGCAGAATTTTTAATATGCAAAATATATTATGTAGAGATAAACGCAATTCGCATTGCGTGCCAATTACAGCCTTCAATGCAAAAAAAAAAGAAAGTTTGATATTATTAAACAAAAATATAAATAAACTTGTATGTTTTCATTAACAGCCGCCCGAAGTGTTAAATAATGAAATAATTACATTCTATAAGGCAGTTACCAACGCTGCCCTTTACAAGAAAAAGTCATCAATACGATTAATAAACGCTAAAATATTACTTCATTGCGTTCCCGAATAAATGTAAAGAGACGAGTTTTATATATGGAACATCGTTTGTCATTGTTAAAAGAGAGAGAGCATATCGAAAAATTCGTGAGTGAGAAAGAGATGCAAAAAACGTGTTAAAAATTATCAGGAACAACTGAAAACGATCAAGGAGCTGTGTCAAACATTTGTAATGGAAAGGGATGGGTATATACAAAATGTTGTTGTAAAAAAGGGATGGGGAAGTGAAAGATGCGTGTGGAGGTGAAAAATTTACATTTTATCTTTATAGATCTTGTTGTTAATTGAGAGGAGTGTGAATGTTTTGCGTACACGCGTTAATTAAGGATTGATTAATGAGTGCTGCTACTGTATCTATAAAATCTTATGAAATATTGAGCAGGGTGCAAATGAAAATTAAGTTGCGAAATAGGCCGTAACAATACTATTAAAGTCCTTACATTAGTTATTGTCTAGACAAAATACTTCGTAAAACTTTGAGTTTTAAATGCCAACAGAGTTCATTTGTCATCATAATACCAATATACAGAAACCAATTTATTTTTCGATATTTTCATTATTGCCTTTTCTCTTTAAAGGGTATTCACATCTGTATGTGTGTTCATTTCTGGTTATGGTGATGTGGGCAATGCTTCTTTTACGGAATGGCCTTGTTTTCATTATGAACGAAAGAAACAAATAAAGTTGACCGGCATTTGCCAGAGATTTTGCCCGCGACCAAAGAAACATAAAGTTGACCAGCGATTTTGCCCGTGCAAAAATTTGAAATCGTCCCAGCGGTATAAAAATCGGCCTTAATGCAATAAAGGCTGAAAACAAAAAACGAAGACGACAGTGCGTTGAAATAACGATTCACGCGTGACGTGACGTCGCTGGTAAAAATTGTACCATCGTAGTTGCGTCACACGAGTTTTCAACGCACTGTTTCGTCTTCATTATTAAACCGACTTCAAAATAGGAGGTTCTCAATGGAAATTTATCTGACGAACTAATAAGATTTTTTTCAGTAAACTATCCTATTATTGACCTTGGTCTATCCGTGTGCCAAGTTTAATCCGTTAATTATATCTAATATTCACAAGCAATCGGCCCTGGCTTCGCACGTTTGCCTAAATAATGCTTGGCGCAAACTTGACTTGGCGCATTTGACAAAATATTCGCGTTACATCGTCAATACAAAATGAACCTTGAAAACCATTTTTGCCATATTTTGCATTACACAAGTGAAGCGAATATTTTCACAAATACGCCCAGTGAAGTAGAAGCATTACATACCTGTCTACACAAACCTTCTTTGTTTGACAGTTTCAAGTTCGCGAACAAACAGAAAAAAAAGAAAAAAATAAAAAAAAACATTATAAAGATTTTATTATCCCTTAAAATATGTAAGTATCACATAAATCACTATTCAAACACATCAAATTAAAACTTATCATATCAAACAATCCTTAGATAGTCAAAACTTCCGATACACAAATACTGACGACCTCTAAGCTCTGCCACGAAAACTCAACCACAAATTCTACCCAATAGGCTTTAATTTCCTTTGCAGCCAGCATTGCATTATCGGGTCCTATTTAAGAGGCTCGCAGCTTCCGTTCCAATGACTTATAGACCCTTTGCAATATGTTTAACTAATAGTAGATTGATAACCAAACGGTTTGTTTTGATCAGTTATCGCACCTACATTAAATTTTATTTATTGCTCGCAAAATTATTGCTTGAAGATCTGTTGGAGGCGAGTGTGATATTAGCGCGGGAATTGAAGTCGTTAGAAACTAGAATAATTTGAATGAATGAATTGTTTAGTTATTTAGTTACTGATATTGCATAAGCAAAGGAGTGGAACTCTCAGCCTGCATCTGTGTTTCCGAACGCTTACAACCCTAATCTCTTCAAAATTAGAGTGAACAGGCTTCTTCTGGGTAAGTCTTCTGGTCTCTGTCATCTATGACCTAGACCAGAGTCAAGAGTTGTTTTTTTTTTATATGGGTTTGCCATATAAAAAAAGAAAAAAATACAACTTTGTGTTACTATATGTATACTGTAGTATAATATTGTTAGGAAATTAGTAAATAACTCAGGATTTCTTTAGCTGGGTTCAGAAAGGAATACATTTACTTTATTAAGAGTACACAGACAGATTAAGTTACAAGGTGAGCTCTATTCTATTTGAAAATGGAAACTTGATGACAAATATACCAGAAAATTCTACAGAAACAGACAATATATACATTTTTTTTTCCTTAGCCTAATAATTGTGTCCCACTGCTGGGCAAAGGCCTCCCCCATATCCTTCCAGACATTCTTTTCTTGCGCCACCTCGAACCAGCCTTCGCGGTGTGCATCCAAATCATCTCGCCACCGCTTTCTGGGCAGATAATATAAGGTCTTTAAATTAACTACCCAAAATATTTATATCTCATAATGTTACCTAAACAATAGGGATGTTGCCTGGGTTAAAAATATGATTCTATTTAGTCCTTCAGTTAAATTATCAAAAAATATTGGATACGTATGTTTAGTTTTATCTTTGATGCGATTTAATCAAAGATAAGGAGTGGGAGCTTTCCAGTAAAAAGTGTTCTGGCAAGTGACGTCACACGAGTTTTCAACGCACTGTATCGTCTTAATTTTGTGTTTACGTGACAAAAGAAAAAATACGTGTCTAATATTTTTTTGAAATCTCTCTGACGGACTAATTAGATTTTTTAGTCAAATACCCTGTTATACTTACTTATTGGATGACAAGACATTAAGTGAACCACACATAATACCTTAATTTACTCTCCACACATAAGTTTTAATTTCCCGTATTCCCTACAGCCTCCAACTGTATCTTTTCTGCTATGAAGTCTTAAAACGATCATGATTCCACTCTAAGAGAGAGACGGAGCTATACATAGCGAATAGCACTATCCCTTTTACATCATCGGAATTGCACGTCAAAGTATCACCAGGAATGACAAAGGTATGCCAGCTTTGATACTGAGAGAACGCCTCATTTGATACGGACCAAATAGGTTCCAAATCAATTTGTGGAATTGGGAGAAGGCATCGTCTTAATGTGATAGTGCTTCCATGAGTTTTGGTTGAAAAATAGACAAGTCTATTTCCTGGGATGTTAGAGAAGAAAGGTAAAGATTAAAACATATTTATTTAACACAAAGGCATGTTAAAAACTAGTCAAGTATAAGTCGGGGTTCAAACGACTCATGATTTTAATATTTTATTACATACCAGTAAAGTTCTTTTCTGTATTTTTTCTTTAATTTTTGACTCACCGTTTTTGAACATAAAGGCCCTTATGTTCGAAGTCATTTTTTTTTTTTTTTTTGTTTTTTGACGATGACCACTCGCAGTTCAGCACACTAAGGCTGGTTACTGCTTAACCGGACTATCCTGTGGTGGCCTTAAATGACTCTAAGGCCCCCAGATTTTCATCTACATATTTTATAATAACAGAAAACAAAATAGACAATATCATGTAAAAATTGTAGATTTTAAAATTATTTTAGTAGTTACGTATTTATTGACATCATGCTCCAAAACTCACAAAAAAAATAACCGAACCTAGTTAAGAAATAAAAAAAATCAAATTATTGTCCCAATTTATAAATCGGCCTATTAATCATCAAAATCCCGCGCAGGTGTGAAGTTCATTTAAAGCCGTGTGTTCATGGTGTCCCTACAATCAAGGACGTCGGGTACCCCATGCCGTGCGCAGGATCAGGCTCCACGGGGCACCGACTCTTGCGCACATTAATTAATAGTTTTCAACACAACAGTCCCACACCGCTGCCGCGCCGTGCTAAATACACGGAATTGATATACCCCTCGGGGAGTCTGTAACTGCCTTAATTGTACACCAATGATTATATATTTTTTACATTAATTTGATTTTTTGTGATTGACATTTTTGAAGTAATGAGACAAGTTGTTTGGTTAAATTAAATCAAATCAAATTCCCAGTCCAAGGGAATTTGATGCTAGTGGCATCATTATCATATCAGCCAATTATTATTATTAGTGTGGATTCCCGCAACTATAGGAGTAGTTTAGGAGACCTTTCTAAGAGCTTATTTTTTCAAAAGTAGGTGTTTATCTACTTTAAAACAAATATAAAATAATTTAAGCCTTTTACATTAGAAATTTCTTTTAAAAATTAATTGTTATCCTGGCGAGCTTTAGAGGCGAGATTTTAGATACTAGAACCCAATAAAACACTTTCGAAAGATAGACAATATAATTTAATGTAAATTATAAGATTATGAAGCTGATCATACGACTGTTTCAAACTACGAATAGCCAGCTCCTTAAAAGCTAACCGGAAAACAACATTGCAGTCGCAGGTGTAATAATCCTCAGAATAAATAGCACTTCATCCAACACCTACCGCTACTAACAGTAACAATAATAAGAACTTTATGTAGCACACAACACCATTCAATACTACCCGCATTCTACTAGCAACATCGGAAGCATTCGTGAATGTTCGTGACTCGCGATGCACCTGACCCTAAGAAAATTCTATCAGCAACTTCTTCAAAGCGAAGGAATGCGCATGACCAATCGGCCGATGCTTCCATCGGCATCGATACCATAAAAAATCGAAGGAAATGATCGAACCACGACAAATGCGAATGCCCCTCGAAATTGAATAAGTCGATACGATATCACCAAAGTTAGAATTGAAAGACGATTGACAGGAAAAAACTAAGATCGATTTACTGCTTCGGTTGGCTGTGAAACATTGTAGGACTGCGACGGTTTGTCGATAGTCGATGAAATAAATATTTTTTAATAGTTTTTTTAATCCTAATTATAATTATAAATGTGGAAGTGAGTTTGTTACCCTTTCACCCCTAAGAACCTAAAAACTTTTTAGGTTACCTTTTTTGGCGAAAATCTTTGTCGTTCCCTACATTGATGTCACGGTAGCAGTTTCATTCGAATAAATAAGTTTTATTTCTTAAAACTCTGTTCCTTAGAACTCAACTCTTACACAGACATCCCTTTCTGAAATCTCAACTTTGAGTAGACCCTTAGTTCAGTTACATTTGACTATAATTTTTGAATGCATTTTATGTTTTGTAGTTCAATAGGAAACTTCTGTTTCTGTTTATTACTTAGCGTATAAAATTCGTAACATGAATTTATAGGTAGCTCGACACCTCGATATCGATTACTATTCGTCGATCCGACGATCCACAGCATTCGGCTCGGTTGAGAATGACATTTGGAAACGGTAGCCACCGTCGCAGCGGGGGGCGGTGCCTCGTTCGCCATCTTTATTTTTATTATTTTTTTAGCCCTTGTTTATCCAGTCCGGGGCGTCGCGGCTCACTGGCCAGAGCAATCAATAAAATGCTGTGACCGTAAAACCACGCCGGAATTAAATACAGCGCTCCGGCCATTGTAGCCAGGTATCACCCGTCACGCCACCGCGCACCGCTGATGTAATTAAAAAATTGAAATACAAAAATCTACAATTAACTGGAAACTCCGAATGGGTGCAGTCACCTCGATAATTTGTTTGATTATTACGAATGAACGACTTTCCGCCACAAGTAAGGGGACTCAGGCGCTGTAAATACGCCTAATCCGCAAAAGAATCCAATTCGGCTTATTTCAAGTCGTTCCCGGGGGGCGACGCTCAAAAAACGCCTAATAGAGAATTATAACAAACACCGGCCGCCGGTGGCAATTTCACACTTTATTAATGTAAGTATTACGGCTAATTCCATCGGTCGACACGTGCCGAATTTGCTTTTCCCATAAAACCTCGGCCTCCCCTCGCGCGACTGCCAAAAGAACAACAAACCATTCAACTTTCTGTCTTGCGCCTATACATGTAGATATTATGTTCGCATGTAAACAAATAAAACAAAAAAAATCAGCACCCCCAACCCAAAAAATGCATTTTAATTCAAAGCATTAAGGAACAAAGTGCCCTGCAGATTAACGATGTACACTTTTGCACAAAACCGATTTCGGTTCCCTCCAATTTTTGACAGCTCGACGATGGCGACAGATAAAGTAGCGCGCACAGATTCCGCGGACCATAGATCACAGAGTAATGCGGTCACGCTCTATGGTATTAAGTGTCAGTTATCGTCTCCACGGGGCTTAGTGTGCACGAGTATAATACATTTTTATGTTTGTACGCTCCCCTTGTTGTAATAACAACATGAAGTGAGGTTTACTCGGATTGAATACGGCATTATAATGAAATGATTCATATTTAAGTGAGTCCTCCCCTTCGTCTGTTGTAATTTGATGGTGTCGGGGATCGGAAGCAATGTTTCTTATTAAAGTGGTGTTATGACTGTCGTTTTTATTGTGTTGTATGGGTTCTTTTTGCTATTGCAGGTTTAACACATTTTATATTGATTTACACTTCATTGTGTTGAACATTACACCTGTCTCTACCAAAACATAGCGTAACATTTTTTGTGCAGTGTTTAACATAACATCTTAACACTTTTTTGTACAGTCACACAACTGAAATAGCTGAATGGCCTTGCTATAAACTAATAGTTACAAGAAACCAGTACTTGATTGATTTGCTATTTTAAAGTCCCTGTAGTGTGCTGCTCGCTTAACCTGAATTTGTAACTGCATACACTACCTAATTATTTATTGGCATTATTAGACGGATCGTTGAATTGAACAGTTCTTTTGTTTAAGCAAAACAAAAGAATTGTTCAATTCAACGATTCGTCCATATAATACATAACGACCCTTGGCCAGCAATTAAAATTTTGCATCTTACGTGAAAGCGAAGATGTCTGTACTTGAAGAAATCATGAAGATTTTTACTGATAGAAGTTGTGTAGGTGGGAAATTAGAAAAAAGAAAGCGAAGAAGATTTTAAAAATGACAGAAGAATCAAAATCAGATTCCTTATGGTAGAATTTGTTTGAAGAGGTGAAAACATTAAATAAGAAGACATAAAAGGAACGTTGCTACCGGGTGTCGGGAGAATGCTCAAGCCATATGACGAGACCGTGCCCTTTTCGTGGTTTTATTCTTTAGAATCTATTTATTTATTAAACTCTTTATGGCCACAAAATTAAGTAGGTTCAAATTCATGCCAGTCACATCCTACCAGTCAATCATTAAACAATACAGAAACAAGTAGTAGTAAGAGCAATTTTGAGATCAAACTAATAAATTTATCATTGAAATACAAAGATATCAAACTTCAACAATCGGTAACTTGAAGCTTTTACGTTGGTTGTGTAAGTTTCCCAGACTCCGCATAATCTGGGATGATCCGATGCCGGAGATAACGCGATAACCGTTCGGTAATAGGCCAAATATCTCCGTAATGTGTATGTAATGGGAAGGCACGTGGCGGCCGCGTGTTGTTTGCGCCGAGGGACGAACCAGGCTTAGCACTTTCGTCGGCGACGGTACAGACAGACCCTTTTAATTACTGATTGATCCGAAAGATACGTTTGTTGGTATCAGATAGTCGTAAATTAGACAAAAGGATTAGTGGCACAGCTTGCATAATGGTATAAAATAACTATTGGCAAGTCATTTGTTAAGGAAGTTTGGGTTTCACAATGATTTGTTTGTTTCAGGAGTTGGCGGTGGTGACAATTGCATTTGGGTTTTACAAATAACTTTCTGGTCCGTTGTTATTGGTGGTAAGGACTCATGCAATTCTGCAGACTTGAATTATGATCTTGCCACTTCTCATATGCATTCAACAGTGTCCCTGTTAATATTGCCTAAAGTGTAACTTGTGTTTTTAACGCTCTGCAGTTTTATTAATATGATAAAATAAGTTTGCTTACTTGTTCGCTTACCAGCAATTAGGGGAGATTATGGTCAAACGCTTGCCTATCAATAAAAACAACAAAAAAAAAGAACTGCTGCTCCAATTTCAAATATTGTTTCCAATAAAAGTCACACTAACTAAGTGCCATAGTCCATTTATATTCACGGTTTCTAAGAGATAGGTCACACGAATAAGCTAGACTTATAAGGGTAAAGTTACACATACCTATCAACTTGTCGATTGCTCTAGTAAACCAAAATGTTGCTGGCACAGGATAGCGTCGTATCAAACGGAGACAGATTGGTCGAGATGTTGATAGTCCATGACTAGGCGAAATCGTGGGACGATGTATGTGACAGTGTAGCAAGAAAAAACTTAGGTAATTTCACTGAGCGGTTCACAAGCAACCACGTGAGATAGCTCTCCTTTGTTGTCATCGCAAGTACAAGGCATTCGGGCCTGCGGACGGCGAGCGTTGGATGGCTCGCTGTCCGATCACAACCAGGCTCGAGTCGATGGCGCGTTGTGTTCCACGCGCGCCTCAAAGAGATGTCAGCATAGGAGACGGGACTCTTTAGGGCCAGAGCCTGTCAGGGTTGCGGAATTTGTTCAAAAGAGTCACCACGGCCCTGGAACGCAAAGGGCTTTAGAAGGAATACGGATGGGTTTTAGTCAGTACGAGTCTGACACGCCCTTCCGATCCACCCAGAGCGGAAGAAGGATCAGTCAGGAGGACTATATCTCTCAGATTTGACTGGCCCTAACCGTTGTGACTTCCACAGCATCGTTGGTGGCAGTGCATAGGCTGACTGGTTTGGTTTCCGCAGACCTAGTACGAAGTACGTACTTACTTTTCTAAACAAAATCCTGCATTAAAACCTCTACGATCACAAACTTGAAAATCGTCTTAATTCGGGTAGGTATCTCGCATTATATTGTGGCTGATTTAAAAAACCAGTAACATCGGAGAAGAAGAAAAAAAAAACAACGGGTTGCACTCCGGGAGTGCCGGCAGAAGTGAAAACTTGAACACTAACGTTGTGCATTTTTGTTATTTTGGAATGGTTAGGGAATAATTTCGCACGAATTGCTTTAATTAATTATCAGTATAAAAGTACTATCATTTATGTGGTAAAATACAATATTCCTTTATTGCGCTATCGCACACAAACATGACAATTTATATTATATTAAAAATTGAACACTTTAGAACTTTCCCTCCGTCTTACGAATTTTAGATCTGGTCACGTGTCCTGACGCTTGTTTAACATTTTTTACCCATCCCAAAAAGTGCACAAAGCCGCTAAAGAAGTTTTCACTTCAAAAATGTCAAAAGAAAATTGTTACCTTGAGCATGACGCACCCTTAAACATCGATATAGACGGATCGGCTTACTAAAACGCCAGCGTTGTTGGTAAGCAAACGTGCGCTCAATACAATTTTATGAGCGGTGAGCGCTGAGATCTGCTAAGTTGATGGCAGGTTTATATGTGAGCGTACTGCTGCTTTGCAGAGTAAAACAAATTGATATGAAGATTTTTATTATTAGATCAACTTTAATTTAGACTTTAAAGATGGGTACTGACCGGTAGTATGGACCGTAATGTAACATTTGCAGCGAGCACTTTAGTTTCCGTATTGGTAGGCAGCCGCTCCACGTAAAATACTGGTATATATACAGCTGAATCCGGTTTGACTTGAAGCCGACCCTCATATAGTTGGGAAAAGGCTAGGCAGATGATGATTTTAGTTTCCGCCGTGTCCTAAAGTCCGTGTAAAACCAAACACCGAATCATGTTCGTGCTGTTTCCACGAACTGACTGCACGAATGATCGCTTTGTAACATGTTACATTACGCCCCGTAACACCGGTCAGTACCCACCTCAATGCTCGGTGCCTTTAAACAAAGTTCTGAATTACTATGGATAACTGTACACTTACGGTGGACAGAAGACACAGAATCTGTCAGCAGTATTGCCAAGCGGTTTCAAGTTACCCAGTTACTGGGTAGTCGCACCATGTCAAATACGCAAAAATGCTAAGAAGATTACATAAATGAATCTATTCGGATTGATCCCTAAACACTTCCACAAGTACAGACGCCAGCATATGAAGCCACCCGAACCTGTCAAATTTTCCCAATCAACCTTGAACCTAATAGTTTCGCGATAAAATAGAAAATCTATAAAAGAAATATGACAGATTGTTGTAGCTTGGTTTTCTGGCGTCTGTACAATCTGAATTTAAGTATTTAGTCAGGTTATCTTAATAAAGCTTGTCGGAGATTTAACCTTTTGAATGCCAGAGTAAATGCATCGGCGTGCCCCCGACGCCAAGCCACAAATTCGCCGTACTTTTTGTCCCATATTTGTGACGTTTGGCGTACAGGGCACGCGCTTGCTTGTCTTGTATATGTGACAATGGCATTCAAGAGGTTAAAAGTAAACCCTTAAAAGCAAGTCTTAGATCATTTCAAGGAAACACTGAAGGTAGTAAAATGTTCCAAGACGTCATTATTTAAAGGTAATGTTAAAATCATGCTTCTATAGTATCTATACTTTTAATCGAACTTTATTATATTTATTACTTATTAATCCTCCTTATTAATATCCTTAGCGTAAATATATACTTGCGCTTGTACCTTACATATCTAGTAGGAAGGTACAAACAATATTCATTATACATTCTATAAAAATAATAGCCACATTTGTGCGGGTGCAATAAAAATGAACAAAATGGCTGATATAATATCGGGGTGCCGCGGGCGATGAAAAATAAATAAAATGCGTTGCAAGAGGGAAAATGAAAAGCCACTTAGTTCCGGCACGCCCTCTAGTGGGATTTACTAACAAACTAACAACGCCTGCGAGATTTTGCTTGTGCAAAATCTTTATAAGAATGTATGAAGGGGTCTAGTGTAGAAAAGTGGGGTTGCATCTTTTAAAAGATCTATATATCTTAATCCTTTCTAGTTACACTGTTTATTTACATTTTACGAACTATGTTATGTAGAAGTAACAACTAAATACTTAGACAACTAGACTAATAATCGTGAAATTATATACAAACGCGTATAAAAACAACATTAATCATTGGGCATCAATAAAATCATCTACATCGCTGTCAATGGCAAAAGTGCCCAAAACACTGGCAGCATTGCCGCGTTGAATGGCAATGCTGTCTGTGTACAATTGTTACACCACGAAATTTTAGGATCTCAATTCAGTTTAAAAACTAAACTATCCTTAACCTTTAGAGTACAGTAGGCACACGAGTTGGCTTATTTACAAATCTATCTATCGCATTGAGGTTTGCTGTAAAGAAATCAACCCACCATTGATTCCTTTTACAGCAAAGCTTGCCTTTGTACATAAGCTATTCAATTGTATTGTGTACAATAAAGAATGAATATAAGGACCATCTCATACATGGGTATTCTTTGATTTCCTTATATACGTTTTCCCTTTTCTCCTACATCACAACCGCAATTTTTTCGTCCATTGTTTTTCTCCTCAAACAAAATTTACGGCGCTCGCAACTAATGACGTCGGGCGCGGGCTGCGAATCGGCCATGGCAGCCATTTTTCATCATTTCGCGCGCTTTCCCGGCAATATATTATTTTTTTACAAGTTCTACTTCGTCGCTGCGCTCCTAAGGCTGTGGACTCGTGATCTGAATACAAATTGGACACGTAACCACTATGTATGTACTCTTGTAAAGGGTTGAAAGGATTTTTCTCTAGAGGGCTTAGGTGGAATGGAAGATTTACTTACTCAGGGTAGCGATAAATGTAGGTATAGTTGTTGGCACGAATGAATAGAAATGAAGACGTTCTACAAGCGCTGTGATAACGACGACTAAAGCTACCCAGCTTAACACCGGTAAGTACCCACTGACCGGTGTTTTGGGCAGTAATGTAACATTCGCAGCTAGAATGTTATATTACGCAGTGTCCTAAAATCTGTGTAAAACAAAACACATACGCATCATAATATTCGTGCTCGTTTCCACGTACTGACTGCATATATGCTCGCGTTGTTACATGTTACGGTAGGTACCCACCTTAAGGTGACAATTCTGTGCGTATCATAGGTTAGAAATTGTTGTTATACTAACAGTGGTGTTACCCTTTTTTTTTTTTTTTTTACTTTTTTTTTTTTTAAGGATGGTAAATCATCAAATGACTTCCTCCGCTCTGGGTGGAGCGGAAGGGCGTGTCAGACTCTTACTGACTAAAACCCATCCGTGTTCCTTCTAAAGCCCTTTGCGTTCCAGGGCCGCGGTGACTCTTTCGAACAAATTCCGCAACCCTGGCAGGCTCTGGCCCTAGCGGGCCCCGTC
>NDFZ01005070.1:159600-205283 GCA_002192655.3 Mamestra configurata | reverse complement strand
CACCTCTCTCAGTACCAGATTCCTGATAGAGCTGTCATGTCGCGTCCGAACGCTCGTTACGCTGTCTTGACATATTTTATTATTATTTATGTCAATTACGTTATTACTTTTTTGTTTAATGGAATAAGGAATTGGTTGTGAAATTGATTGCCTTTCGGTCGCTTATGATTCATCACTGTCAAAAATATAATCTGAAACGTGTTAATTTTGTATGATTGATAGTTTGTCCGTCATTAGAGCGGTTGGGAGGCGTCGTAATCTAGTTTTACGCAATGCCATTGTGAACATCTCTGTGTGCCGCTGCTGCCGCTCAGCGGTTGATTGCTCGCCCATCACACAATCACCTGTCAAATTAAAAGAATGGGTGAAATCTAAAATATAACCCGTTATTACCTCCGAACAATTCCTATGAATATATTTATTTTTTCTCGTTCATTACAGATAATAAACACCTTTCATCTTAGCCGGTAGAATAGATCACGTATCAATCATAATTTTATAAATGAGTTTTGGAGCTGCTCCGGTATTAAATTAAGTTTTTAGCTTTAGGTAATAACTCTCAACTTGTCTCTGCCTACTATCGAATCGTTAGGTACAACATAAGCGTATAGGTAAGTACCTAAAAGGGCAATGGCAACACGCAAACCTTTACGCTAACATTCCATAACATAACTCCTTCTCGATACTCTACATGTCACTGTATAGCGGCGCGCCATGCGGCTAAAAAAGATTATGACAACCCCACGGGCCCGCAAACGTACGGCGACCCTATAAATCCCATGTTGGACCCACTACCGTGCGATAACAAACGTTACACTCATATAAATATGGTTTATTTCAACTTACAGTCACCCGTTGCCTACGTTACCGTTAATTCAATGTATGCCGTCCCTTAATTTATGGGCCGTTATTCAATACAGATCTGTAACTTCACGGCATAAGGTTTGAAAGCGTTTAGCAGCGGGTGCGATGTACTGTCGGAGAAATAAATCTATGATATGAAGGAGGCGGAGAATTAATTTGTGTGGTGGTGGGGGGTAGGGGGGGGAGGTGGCCCCGCCTCCGGGCGCGCCATGGCAGTGGCGGGCGCGGCGTGGAGGCCCGAGCACTGTAGTACCGGCCGTACGCGACGCGCGCCAGTGTTGCATCTTGTGTTAGTGCTTGGACTGCGTAGTGACTCAAGAAAAAAGAAAAAAAAAGTTGGTGTTTTTAAAAATGACATTAGAGAATGGGGTTGTTTTGTAGGTGAGCGTTGTGGTCAAGATATCGGGAGCTCGACGGACAGGCAGCGGCATGGTGCTGGAGGGCGGGCTGCCGGCGCCGCTGCAGCTGTACGCGGCGGCGGCGGCGCAGCTGGCCCCCCGGCCCCCGTGGCCGCCGTTCCTGCCGTTCTTTGGGGTCCCGCCGCCGTTCCTGGCACGGCCCAGGCTGCCGCATCCGATGCCGGCGCGGGCCCCGCACGGGCCCCCCAGTGAGGACTCCAATGAGGACGGTGCTAGTAGTAAAGGTACGGAAGATCCGAAATTCTTATGAGAATAATAGAATCCTTTGATTGACGAAAATAGTAGTGATTGCAGCTCAATAGCTCATTTAGAAAAGAAGGCATGTTTTAGAAAATAAAATTTAATGTAAAAATTATCACAAAAAAAAACATATGTGTAACTGATGTTCCTACTTAAAAGTATTTTTTTAAATCTCCAAAGGGATTTAGGTAGATATCCAATAAGGTACCCATCTATGCAAAACAATCATCAATATAATAATGATTTAACTGCAAAATTATTCAGTTCTCTAAAATGCAAAAAGGAAAAACATAGCAATACTTGTGCCATTTATTATCCCGTCTAATAAATAGGTCCAATTGACATTTCAATAACGAAACGAGATCAGACATGGTAGATAGGTATCCATTAAAATGTAAATTAATGAATCTGATATCCTGTTTGCGCTGATTATTGGCACAGCGCTATGTCTATTAACGATAACCTTACCTAACTATCTTCGGAATACCCAACGTTTTATCATTAAAAAAAACGTTTTTTTACCTAACTTATTTATAATGGTCGCAAAATAATTTGTAGATAAACAATTTACAATGATGCCTTTTATTTTAGGCTAAAGTTTTCTTGTTTTTTTTTTCGCCAAAAACAGCTTAACAAGTAGGCGTGAAACTTTAACACATTGCATGAAATAATTGGCCAACTCTATAATTTATTTTTTTTGTGCACAATATTGCACAAAACATTATGGATAAAAAAGAGGTTTACTTACTTAATGGTAGTGAAAGCAACCATATTTCAGGTTTTATTTGTGAAAGTTCAACTGTTTCTTAACAATAAGAAAAAGTAATCAACTAACTTAAGTCCATGAATAATAATTTTTGTTACAGTTTCACGAAATTGTGTGAAAAAGTGATTTGCATGATTGTTGAGATCGTTTTAGATGAAAAAATTGTTTCACTTTTTTTCTTGACTGTACCGGAAACATTATTTTTTAATTTTCATAATAGATCTTTTCTGATTGTTTACGTTATATTTTAAACATTGAGTAAAATAAATGTAGTTAGCTAAATTTAAAAAGCGTGTTAAATTAAATACATTAATAAGTAAAATAGAAAAATATTCACTTAATTTAATCTTTTGCTGAAATGCATATACGCACTCAATTATTTAAAACCTACAACACCAATTTGATTAGCGTGACCAATTAAAAATCCTCAAGAATCCGTAGGAAATAATTAAACCTTCCAATATTAATTAACAATAAATTATCCGATGATGTATTACCGCAAAATCATCAATTCCATAATACGTGGTAGGTACTATTGTGTGCCGCTAATTATTTTATCGCAACTTAACAAACAATACAAGAAGTTTTTTGTTTCTTGATGAAGAATTTCTTTCTTGAAGATTTTTTCTTTCTTGACGATTTTTTCTTTCTTGACGATTTTTTCTTTCTTGACGATTTTTTCTTTCTCGAATGCCGTCGCTCGTCAATAGTGTGTGTTTTAGCAATTTTCTTGTGAACTCCGTTTGATAGCAATAACAATAAATTACGTAGTTATTTCCTTTAGTTTATTATTTTTTATTTATTTATTATTCTTGTTGTGTTTTGTTGTTGTTTAATGTATGAAGGCATTGTTTCTCATGAGGTGTTTATTAGAGTTTTTAAGAGCTATTTCCGAGTTAGAGCTGTATGAAATATGAAGATGATTTATAGAGATGCGAAAAGAAGAAAATCTTTAATGATATTTAGGAATAAATGAAATAGTTTTTCAGAAATATTATGGAAAATAACATAGGTAGTATATTTTGGTAGTTTGTTTAAGGTTTTCTTTCGGATTTTTTATATAAATAGGTATGTACTTAAAAACTTATAAATAAATTGTTTGTGAAGCAAACTTTGCAAATCGTTGAGTAACTTTTATTATAAAGAGTTTTATATACTAAAGAATTTCAATAAGCCGATTATTAAAATATATGCTAATATCCTCCAACCTCGTCTCTTTTATAGAATACAAAATTATGCAACACGCAGATAGAAAGAAAATATTTTGTACCACAATACAGTTAATTAATTTAACTTATCATGAATGGGTGTCGAAGCGTAAACTTCTATTAATCACCGCAACTTTCCATTTTATTGCTATATTTTATACTTCGATAATTATCATGTTGTCACAATTAAGTTTTAACTTCGTGATACCGCGACAGTTGCGACGAGCTCGTCACGACTCGACACAAAAACTATCGATTTATTACTCGTCGATCGATACAGACATGAACTGTCAATATCGATTATGAGTTAACGACATCACTCGATCCTCATTCAATCTCACAAAGCTGCAATCAAGACAAGGCCGATCGCTCATCTAAAACATATTGTAATCCTATAATATAATAGCTAGATTAAACGCGTGTTGACTCCGACGCTAACTTGACCTCCAGATTAAAAGGAACGAACAAATAATGGTATGAATAATGATCGTGTCGCGTCCGATACACTTATCCTTCTAGGTATAACTTATTGCTTTTATAATATTAAGGCATTATTCCCGAAATATTCTCGAGGTTCGTTTGAATAAATTTTGTATTAATAAAAAATAAACGTCGGGTAAGGTGCTAAGAGGCTAACGAGCGTAATCCAAATGTAAGTTATTAGTTGGTCGCCGCGGACGCCTGCTGGGCGAGGCGTCCTCTCGACACCGCTCGAGACCGCGCGAGCCCGCTCGATACCGACTCTATCGAGATGTTTATCGATTCTTTTGTCGGCTCCAGCGCTGAGGTGTTACTCACGAAATTAGGATGTTAAATGTTTTGTCGATGACGCATACTCCAGACTCTTTGTATACAAACTTTTTTGGTTATAGTAATAGAAATATCAATAGGTTTTTTGTGTTGTAAATTATAGATGATCACGTGTGAAATGTTTTGGATGGCGGGTTAGTCGGGCTGTTGGGTTGTTGGGCGATAGTATGAATTGATATGTAATGAGATTTGCTGGCTGTTATTATTTTTGCTTGTTATGTTAATGTGCGGTGCGCCTATGAAGTTTCACAAAGCTTAAATTAAATTGCTTTAACTTTAGAGTCATTCATCATCATCTGCCCTAGCCTCTTCCCAACGATATTATGGTCCGCTTCTTGTCAAACTGGATTCAGCTGTTTATGTGGAGCGACTGCCTATTTGAAGTCCACAACCCAGTAACTGGGTGAATCGATACTTCTTGGCAAGACTGATTTCGGATTTTCTGGTTTCTGACAATCCGTCTCAACTCAACGAACGACTGCCAAAGATTTACAAAATGACAATCGGGATCAACGTCTTAATGTGCTTTCCGAGCCACGGACGAGTCTCGGTATGTTAAGATGGTCACCCATCAACAGACCGACCTCGGCAAGCGTTGCTTTATCTTGCAAATCGACCTGTTCGGTTTCTAGTACTTAGACACGACAAGATCTCCTCTCCATAACCTAAGAGAGTATCAAGCGTAAAACTTGTCTAAAAGTACTCATCATCATCACCATCATATCAGCCGAAAGACGTCCACTGCTGGACATAGGCCTCCCTCAAGGGGAGGGGGAGCTATCAATTCTCAGATATTATTGCGACTTATTACTTGATTAATTTGTTTATAATAAAATAGGTGACAAGTTTATTGCTCACGTTATCATTTTTAATTGTATATTTTATTGTTTTACATTTCTCTTAATCTGAAATGTGTCACGTTGACCGATGAAGTCATCTATAAAAAGAGAAATATAATAGGTACAAGTGCTTAGTGCTTTTTGCAAATAATTCTGTACAATTGAATGTACCAAGTTTTGCTTTTGGTCTCGCACAATATAAAAAAAATATATTGTTAGTTTTAATCACTTAATTTTATGTTGATGTTTTTGCAGTGTGAGTCCTAAATATTTTACTAGTTATTAATCACTTTCTGATAACAGTTTTGTATCAATTGAAATCTTCTCATTTAAACTTTTGGAATTCATGAGAAAAATTCCAAACCTCAAACTCGAGTTTTAATCGTTGAAAACACATCCATACCTACATAGAATGGTTTATTTTAAAAATAAAAGTTTTATTGAATTTGTCAAATGCAATATAACTTTTACTTTTAAATTAAAAAATCCTATTCAGCGTATTATGTTGAATAAGATTTATTATTATTAAATAAGGTCCCATTAAAATAAATGGACAAACTTTTAGAAATCATTCAGACCACAAAATTAGGACAATGGTAAAAAAATAAGAAAATCGTTAGATACCTACTTACAAGAAACAAAACCGGCTAACGAAATTACGTTAAAAATTTTGGTTACCTAATGCATAAATATCTCTGTGTCTTTGTTATCTCATATTCTGATATCTACTAAAAATGTGCAGGCACACGTGACCACGTCCACTTCCTACCCATAATGGATGTGTTTATTCTAGTGTGCCGGCAATTCATTATTTTAGGTCAAAATAAAATCATCTTAATCAGTTATTTTTTTGCTTGGATAATGTACTGAAAAAAATTGTCCATCTATTTTAATGAGACCTAATATTTTTTTAAATAATTAAATTCTAGTCATGCAAAATTTGCAAATGCACTAGTTTATATTACCCAATAACAATCTTGCTTTAAAAACAAACAAATACCTGTATCATTTGGAGATTTAAGTTGGCAAACCTTCCGACGGTCACTGCAATAGTTCTGAATAAGTATAACTTACGGATACTTATTTCTTCCCTGGAGCGTCATAAAAATGACCATAGGGAGATATTAATTAATAAGTAGGTATAGAGCTGTAGGTATGCACTATTTACTAATTTGCTTTAAACTATGTGTAGTTAATATAAACGAGTTACCTATCTACTTAGGCAACGTAGCTACACCTTCGACCGGCTAATTCCCAGGAGCTCCAAATCTATTGTTCTCCATAAAAATCTTTCCATACATTGATTCCCAAGAGCTCCTTAATTTTATTATTTAAATAATAAATACTAAAATTGTTCCCAGAGCGGGCTCCAAACTAAATTGCGTAAGGTCCACAAAACACAAATTCCTAATATTAACACATTGCGGGACGGTATAGGTATAGTTTCAGTACCTAGGCAGTCACAAATCAATCTTATGTTAAGTACTTAATACTTGTTGTAAAATTGAAAAAAAAATACTCACAATGCAGTTTCTGTCATCACAAATTAAATGTCACACAATTTGAAGTTGAGACGGAATTTCCGACATTGTCGCATTACTCCGGTAATTTTTCTGTTGAATCATATATTAATTTTATTATAAAAACATTTATAATTTTTGTGCAGTTTGTACTTGAAAATTTTTGGAGCTCATGGAAATTATTTTATGTATTATTAATATTATATTGCTTTTTTAATTTAGAGCGCCTGGAATAAAATTATGGAGCGCCGGCGAATAAGCCCGCGACCACATCATCGTTTACCGGCAAGTAAAATTGTTGACAAACGGGAGGACAAAAATTAGTATTATTTTATCTATTTATTAATAAAACAAAAGACACAATATCTAACTATAAATATTTCGTTTTAGCAATAATATGGTTATGGCATCTTCCGTAATATCTCTTCATAAGAACTCGAACAATAAACTATGTAACGTTTCTCATTTAAAAAATCGGAAACAGAAAGAAAGCCAGGATGTGTTTTAGAAATTAGAATGTCAATAGATAAATGTAGGTGGGTCAATGACCGCTATTACCACGCAAAAATACAATAACTAACTAGGTATATTCATATTCAGTAACTCATTCTAGTCTCATATTGTTTTTAAAACAAACAACCGGCCTAAAAACATAAAGTACGAGTCGGTTATTTCTGTGACGTTTATTTTTAAGATGACTGTTACAGGAAAAAAATGTTGCAGGATTCGTATAAAACACAAAGAAATACAATACTTATCCATAATCAAATTACTGTGTACTTACTACAAAGACCACGCCACCGATAAAAACGATTTCGCAACGACTGATTTCTAATTCTAACCCATTCATTTACGGGTTCCATTTATTTCTTCACCGGATTACCCACGGAAAACGCAAAAATATTTATTTTTACTATGAATGAAAACAATTGTCTTGCGTACCGAGTCTCTTTGAAATGGTCTTGAAGCAAGCAAAGCAAATCGATTCTTTTTTTGAACGGTGAAAGAAAAGACATCGCTTTATAGGCGGGAAACGACGCGCTGTTTTTTTTTTAATTACAGAAAGAAATTGATTGTCTCTGGAAGAGCTGTAGGAAATCTATTATTTTCTTTTCAGTGTAAAAATTGTAATGAATGCTGCTTTTTTCTAGTAAACATGTTGGCGTAAATCAGGTTGTTTTTAAATATGTGAGAGTGGGTTGTTTTGTGAAAATAATTTATTTATTTACGCACCGATAAAGGAGACTGATCAAACGTGGTATTGATACTTATTAACCAATTGCAATACTGTTGTGGTATATCTGTGGGGATACCTCAACTATACCATGTTCAAAGGGGCATCAAAATTTAATAGAGCAGTTTTGACAAAAATAATTCTTTACAAATCACATTTCTTGCACATTTATAAATAATAAATGTGCAAGAAATGTGCATGTGCCTTTGCACAAGGACAAAATTGAGGTATCCCCACAGAAATACCACCACAGTATCGCTATTAGTTCATATACCACTTCCCATACAATTATAAACAAACAGTCTCGTTTGACTTTTTAATTAGATGTGCCTATATAATGTAGGTAGTAAATTTTACTTTGTGTTTACATTAATTATTCGATTTTGCTTTTCTAAGACCTTTAAAAGTAACAAAATCAAGTTATTTAATTTGTCATAAATTAGGTTTCCCATTTAGCACCATTAAAAACCACACTAACTTTAGATCACAATGAACCATAAACAACTATAACAGTTCAATAGACAATCACTTTCAAACAATCGTCAGAACTGGGCAATAAATTGCTCAATAAATAAAACAAACGAAACAATTTTAATCGAAAAAACAAACGAACAGCAATAACATAGCTAAATGGACTAATAAACAGAAATCAGAACTAGTCAAAAGTACATCAATAAAGGGCTCGTAGCGAGGGGAGAAGCGGCTGCAATGGAACAACGCATAAATTACACCATACTCGCCCCTTGAGCTTAGCAAATAAGGACTTTCTATGATGTAGTGGATTTTAACTAGCTTCAGAGGAAAGTTTTGCTTTAATAGAGATAATATACCTACAACATTTAGATTTATTATAATGTTTTTTGTTTTTGTTTAAATTATATTTATCAAAAGTCAAAGATTCTTTGAATCTTCAAACACATTCAATCATCTTTTTTTCGTAACAATGTGAATAAAGTTAGTCGATTCATAGCGGTTACTTTGTAGGCTTACTTATATTTATTTCTACCAAAAATTAACAACCGTAAAATTTAATTTAAAAAAAACCTAGTCACGTAATTCAAGGGGGAAAGCGCCGCCATCGCGCCATGGCGTCTTATTCAAGCTATAAAAACAACGTCATTACACCAAACAAGTGACAAAAGGCCAAAAATGTTGGTAATAAGGCCTATTAGTCAAGTCGTCGGCCAGTCGCAAGGTGCGCGAAATGTAACCGAGTCGCTACGAGCCAATTTCAAGGGTCATTTCCTCACACACCCAACGCAAGGGGAGTGACGAGTCCGCGTTAAAAATAAAACCAAAGATGCCATGTTTTTCAGACCTGACTCTTGTCTGCCACCGCACAGCTGTTGTTTAAATTGATACTGTAATGAAGTACTCACTGTGTATTACCGGGAACACACAGGCTTTTTTATTGTCCTTTTGTATAACGAGATTTTAATGTGTTACGTTAATCCGTTCATTTTAAAGCAAGCTTGTTCTACTAATTGCGTACAACTTCAAACTTTGATAATGTAGGTGCAAAACGACGAAGTCTGAACATTTGTAACAGCTTTCACAGCCATTTCCGTAATAAGCACATGTGACAAAGGCCCATTAAAATTTGATTACACCCAAAAATAGAGTCGCGTCATCACATCTTGCGGCGTGCGACGCGTGGCAAATCGGGCGTCGCGTGCCCCAAAACACGCATTTGTCAAATTCGATTCGCTTTTTTACTATTTACTTTTTTCATAGTGCACCGTTTTGGCCCATTCACCCTTTCTGGAAATTGGTCACGGGAGACTTGTGTGATTTTCTGCCAATATGTCCTGTAACTTAGCGGTTTATTGGTTGTTTGGTTGCTTGCAATTGGCCCCGTGGGCGAAAATAAATGTCTTGATGTCACAGAGAGTGTTAACAGTAACGAGCATCACCTTTACAGCTGTTATTTTAGCGTATTAATTTGTCATCCTTATGAGAGATAATTTTTATAATAATAAACATGACAGCTTCTGGTCTTTATTTTCTCAGCTACTGTTCTCTGTAATTAACAATCATAAAACACTTTACAAAATTATCAAGGCTAACAATAAGTGCAGCTGTAATTTATGCTATAAAGAATAATAAAGACAGCATATTATTATGATGACATTAAGTGAAACCTCTTTGAACATTGACGTTGTGAAAAACAACAAAAAATATTAATTATATGTTTTCTTGCGAAAATTTAAATGCTAATATTTTTCGTTTTAACGAAGCGTAACAATATTATTTTGAAACAAATATTTCGTTGTTGCAATTGTATTGTTTTCCGTTTTGTGACGAATTGATTAGCCTTATAAAGGAGGTGGCGTAGTTTTTGCGTGGGACCACTAGAAAAAATGTCACCCACGAGGTTTTTTTCTTCGACAAAAAAACAAACAACTAATTTCACGCTCCAGTATGTTTTATGAATAAATTAATGTAATTTTATTAGTTTTAGTTTTAATATTTTATTGGTGTATTTTTGTATGTAGAGCTACTGTTTTTTGCATTAAAAGAAATTAGGGACGGCTGAGTTTTTTTTTGTTTTGTTTATTTTTTTTTAACATTAAACTTGTGGTGACATTTAAGTTGTTCTTCGGTTTTTTTAGAGTCAGGTATTTTATATAGTGACATTACTAACTACTGCTTCCCCTTATTTGACTTTTGTGCCGTTTATTTCTCTATCATAAATATATCTTAAATCATTTTTGTATTTTATTGATATTAGAAACATAAAAGACGATTAAACTTAGAAAAATCGACATACATTTTTGTAACAAAATTTCCCCTTTCATTAAAAAACTAAGCCACAACAAATTACCCAACAGAAGTGCAAATAAACCCTCAAACTGTTTATCCAAAAATTAATCCAGTTTATCTCAAAACAAGCAGATAATCCCATTGACTGTAACATATTGCAAACCCTGAGAACGCGCGGGGGTGTGAGAGACCCTGCACCATAACTAACCCTATTAAAAAGTGGCTGCAACCCTCCACTGTATTAATGTAGCATAAAATAACCCGAGCGTCACGCCCGATGCGTGCAATGTTTAAATACGACATTTCTGGTTAGGGGTCTAAAGGACCGTTAGGATTTTTGTACAGCTTTAGGAGCTTGTTTACTTGTCGGTAAATAAATATCCTATCTTTTTATCAGATACTTAAAATATTGTTATTGCTAAGTTATAAAGAGTTTTTCAATCAACCTGTATTTTCCCACTGCTGGGCAAAAGTCTCCCCAAAACACAGTCTTCCCGATGAGTTGCCTTGTGAGACCAATACGTCATGAAGGCCTCAAAGTCGTAAAAATTAAGCCTTGCTATTCCCCCTAGAAGAAATCTTATCAGCGCAATATCTAAGATTTTTGTATGGCTATAAACTTGAGGGGCCTCTAGTTATATCCGAATTAATGATAGACCATTGAATGTATTGGCAATACGCAGCGGGTACGAAAGCTGGTTACTAGTACGCTTTCCCTTTATTGAAGTATTTTTTAAATACTATTAAAAATAAACTTTATAAAGTCACTTACTAGATAATCATTTCTTGATAATCAAAATCTGCTCGTACAACATTAGGTAGGTATAACAAACAGTAAATTTTCTGGTTTAAGCCTGCCACTTCACAATACGACCACACAAAACATTATCTTCTCTTTAATTAAACTAACACTGTCATAACACAAAAATAACTCATTCCACATAACATCTCCGCATCAAATTAATTAAGATATTATCAGGTCTGACAGACTTCACGTCCCCACACAAGCAGTGATAATAACACGAATAAATCGTACAGAGTCATGTCACCAGTCGCGTCGGTTGATAGTGGCCCTTTTGTAGCCTCCGACTGTACAACTTGAGTGGAGTCTCGAGCCCTCAGCGGGCAAAGGGTTAATGTGTTAGTAAACAATATCTAGCGTTGGTGAATTAGTTAAGTGGACAGTGAGTTGGATAGTTGAGATTTTTGTTAGTTCAGAATTTAGTTTCACAGTACTTTTTACAAGATAATCTAAACTTATATGCCATGGGAGTGAACGTTGACTTTATAAATGGTATTATAAGCTCCCATCTGGTCTAGAATTTTGTAGAAATGAAAGTCGAAAAAACATGAGTCCCTAAGTTTGACTGTAGAACCTAAAGGGACTGTTTGTTACGTCCGCGTTACGATTCGAGTGTTGAGATTCGTAGTTGAAGACGCAGGTTAGTTGTCTGGCGATAATTCCGTGATCATGACTACTATGATCCTTGAATTTCTTTAGTTACAGATTCATATAAGTAACATCTTGTTTCCAAGCAGCCTAGTTAGTCAAGCTTTAAAATTTAAGCGTAGATAAGTGTTCGTCCAGGGTTGCGGAATTTGTTCGAAAGAGTCACCGCGGCCCTGGAACGCAAAGGGCATTAGGAGGAGCACGGATGGGTTTAAGTCAGTAAAAGCCCCTGCCACCACTACCACCTGTCACTCTCTCCTGCTCCGCCCAGAGCGGAAGGAGTCATTTGATGATTTTCCATCCATAAAATAGGTAGGTGTTTGTCTCCAGAATCAGAATGACATTCACATAGGTACCTACTTCGTTGATGTGATTGCAAATGATGCCCAATGGTTTCTTTTGTTTTTATCTACGTTTGTATATAATTTTGTGATTTTATTAGTCTAGTTATTTATAGTTTAGTTAGTAACTTTAAGTTACCTGTACCTACATAACATGTTATGAATCCTTACATGAATAAACATGTAATTAAAAAAGTTACTGTTTATTTATTTAATTAATTTAAATAAAATGCAAGTACAGAAACATCAGGTTACCTACCCACTTAATGACAATTGATTGCAAATGTTAACATCACTAGGTATTGACTGCAAAAACGATACGCCTTCCCGTTTATACATATTAATTTGCTTCATAAGTTGGTAGCAAGTATTTATCACAATACTAAGGTAGTGGTGCATAATTAGTGACAACACGTCACAACAGCGAAGTGACAACTTGTCACAACTCTGCATAATAATTAGTGCCTTTATGTGTCACTTGCTACTGTTTCTGTAGTGACATATAGTCAAAACATAACTTTAGAGCTATGGGGATCACCACAACTGGTTTCCACAGCAAGTTGACACTTTTCACACTATACACTTCGCCATTAGTTTTTGTAACTTGGTAGGTAGTTGGACTTAATACTCGAGTCTAGCTTTTTATAAATATAAATAGGAATGGCCTAGGCCGGTACCAAAGTACCTACTTACTAACTTCAAAAAAATCAATTTAGCGTTACTCGCGTAAGCGATCTCAAATAATGGAAATAATTACTAGTGTCCGACCGATACAGAATTTTCAGCCGAAACCGAACCATCGGTCGGTCTATAATAATACTCATATAATTCAAAACATTAAATAATATTTTTAAACAAAACTAAGATCGACTAATGCCCAATAAAATACAGACTTAACAATTTAATATGCAACCTTCTTTCCGCACATTTTTTCAAAAACCAAATCCCATTATGATTTGACAGTTGGCACTCCTAACTTTGGTGTGACGTCAGCTAGAGGGCCGCTGGCGCCTGATCTATTGCACCCCAGGGACAACACCATTGTTTTACTATACCTACCACCATATATTACCTAATAAAATATTGTGTTTATGTTCGCTATGAAAACATCCATTAAGTGTGAGTATGGTCAATTGGAACTGATATTAATAGTCCCAGCTTTGTACTTTGAATGGCAATTATTTAGTATTCTAAATAAATAGGTGTCGGAAGTGGTTGTAATGATTGTTCACTTAAAGTAACAAAAATAACTGCACACGCACGGTCATTTGCTTCACATGTTTAAAGAAATAATAGGAATTTGAAGGAAATGAATCAAGATCAGTAAACATCAATTTCACTTGAAAAAAGGAAACTGTTCTTTCCCCTGAGAAGAGAATGAAGTTGAAACACCATTCACTATTTTCCATAATTCAAACTTAGTTTGCAATTTTCCGGTTTAAAAAAATTTTTTTCAAGCTAGAAGCCAGCCAAGTAAGAAAATATATATATATTTTTTAATTATTTATTTAAACTTTATGTATAATAGTGGTACATGGGCGGCCATAATGCATCACGGCAATCTCTACCAGTCAACCTTTGGGTTAAAAAGACTAGGTACACTATGGTAGGTGTACAACAAATAAAAATATATATAAGTAGGTATAATAGAATTTTATTTCTTATTAACAATACGAGCAAATTATGAGGATTACCAAGATAATATATAAACAGATATTTTATATATCTTCTAGAAGATACTGTAGAGTTCCCCTAACTAATGCTTCTGAGAAAAGTAATAAACCTTCAGATAACAACTTAGTAGTAGAAACAGCAAAAGATAAGATTAAACTTTTCCTCTTATAGTAATTATTATGTTGGTCCAATGCAGCTAACAACAGATGATTAAATAAGTCGAGCACATACACAACAAACTGACTCGGCTGAATTATTGCTCCCGCGGGAATCGCCACAGATAATGTAGGACCAAAGTTAGAAACTTCGTTCGCAAAAAATAGTGATGTTATGATACGGAATAATATTTTGGTTTATTCGGGGGAAGAAGGAAACTAAAGGAGGAAATAGTTTATCAGTTTTCAAAGTTGTTTTTCTCATAAGGGTTACACTTATACAGGATCTTAGAAATTCATACATAAATATTTTTAGATGATGTTGTGTTTTGTTTAATGTTTTCGGTTCTAACAAACATACGCTTTTGTCTAAAACTACATTAGGCGGAGGCTATATTACCAAATTATTTTTTATACAACTTCCACAAATTAAGTGTACGTGAGAGCAATTCTTTTGAATTTAATAACATTTAAAAAAAACACAAGAAAATCAGTGTTCCTAAATCCAACATAGAATTCAATTAGTCAAGGTTGAACCAGCTTTAAACGAAATTTTTCAGAAAAACAATTTCCCATTTGAATCATCAGGAAATCTTAAATTCATTTTTCTATTATAATGAATTATTCGTTACATTACATTCCACTTCAATGTATTGTGGCTGCTTCAATACAAAATAAGTGTTAACCAAAAATGACTACATGAATATACCCCCGGCATTTTACCCCATAAAAACTGTAACTTATAAACATATACGATATGCTGATTAAGTGATGATTAATTTCGCAAAAAAAGTTTTTTACAATAAAAAAATGTTTGAGCTCATTTTCTGCATAACAATTATGTTGGCACTCGGGGTAGTTTACACCTGTCATGTTAGACATACCGGCGCAGTAAGGCGTGCGTTGACATCCAGTCAGAATAATTACGTTTTTACTTCACACCCTGGGGCTTAATGTGATAATACTTGATATCTTGATAAGTAGGATCAGGATTTATCGACAAATCCTCGCACCCTAATAAATTGGGGCGCATCACTAGTATCGATATGGTTGCAGGAGACGCGGGAAGTCACTAGGGAGTAATCCCCTAATAATTATTGCGGTGTATTGTAAGCTGTGCGTACAATAAATTGGCTTCTGCCGGCTTTTGGTGATGACGTAACTATAGGATCTCCCCAAAACGCATTAGTCTTGTAAGATAATACTGTATGATTGTGACTTGAAGGATACCTTCGGACCTTTTGAAAAGTTTATTTGATTGAAAGTTTTGATTAATCGTCTCTGTAGCATGAAAATAAAATTTTCAATCGAATATTCCAACAAAATGAACTAATCGTGTCACAATTTGGCACTGAAAGAAAATCTCAAATTCCAATTTAGACTTAACAATTACTGATGTCACGGTGAAATTACAAAAACACAGACTTCAAAAATATGAAAACACGATAATTTATTTATATTTAAATTACAACAATTGCTATCCTGCTACATACATTTTACCTAAATTACCGCAAATTACTTGTAGCATTTGAATCCGTAAAGAATTTATTTGATTACCGCCAGAGCGGGCGACAATGTCCCATCAATTTGCACGTAGACCGCAAACTATGAACGTTCGCCAATTGGTTTTCGTAAATCGGTAATAGTTATGGCGGTAAACGTGTGACAAAATGCTTTATTACCGCCACGAACATGAGTTAGGTACTGTAACCTCGTGAGTTACAACGTTATTCGCCGCGAATGATTTTGTATGCCAGCAATTTTTTTAAGAAAAAAATCTTATTTTTTGCGAGTTGAATTTCGATTACAAATTATGTCATAGCTGACTGTCAAAGATACTTTAACGATTCGATCACAATCCCAAATCATAAAGAAACTCTTAATAGCCTACAGACAGATGACAGCAAACGAATTATTCAACAAGAAAAATTTTACCGGGCACATCTTTATCGCCCAGCAAAATGTACCTCAATCCATCCAAGTCCGCGGCAATCAATATTATTTTGGTAAAATATTAATTTTTATTACACCTTATTTTCACGGGCATAAAATAGCGGTTGGAACGACTGTGTATAAAGTATAGTAGTATCAATTTATCATGTTTCAATCTCGAGAGCCGAGGTGGCCCCGGGCGATATGATCCGGCAGGTAGATGCGCGGAGCGCCACGAAATATTACACGTCGAGGATGCCATGAAAAATAGTTTCTATTCACAGTTTTATGTAAAAATATGTTTATGTAATGCTGATGTAATCGGAACTTGGTTTTTGCTGTGATGCAGCTACTTTATTGGTCTAGTAGCGAGAGGAACTTAAAGTGAAGTCGCTTGCGAGACTGAGTTGAATTGACTAGAAGCGGTGTGTTTTATAACTCTATGAGGTTATTGAAAGTGAAAAAGTTATATTAAGTACGCAGATAATCCGTCGGCACATCATTAGAAAGAAATACACAATTTTGTAATATTGCTTGCACTCAGCAGTGTAATTATTATTAATTGTTGGAAATAACTTTTCACTACCATAGACTTAATAAAAACTTATTTAACTAATCACATTATACACAATCAACCAGACGTTTTAAAAGCCACATGTCCAACCGGAATTTCCATTTCCACTTAGAACCATAATGTCAAAAGGAAGTAAGTAACAATACAACATCATCGACTTGAGCCGTTCTTATTCTTAAGGTGCCTTAATGTTCTGAAATGATATGTATATTGCTAATAATTTTTGAAAAGTCGTACCTATTTAATCATCCTTCATTATGCCAGTAGCTCGTAATTATAAACACGCGGAAACGAGACAATGAACTAAAAATAAGGCTAGCACATTAACTGTGTTGTAGGCAAAACGGTTAATTGATGATTCGATAAATGTCACGGAAATTAAAAAAAGTCTTAATCTCTGTTATAGTAATCGAGGAGAGCCTGTTTGTGAATCAATATTTTCATGTTGCAGGTATCTTCACAGTTTTCTATATTATTTATTTTTTATTGTTGTGTTCAAAACAAGTTATAGAGCAGTGATTATGAAGTTCAATTGTAAAGGCGACCTTAACTCAAAGTTACTTTTTCTCCCAGCAAACTTTGTGTGATAGATATATAAAATAGTTAAGTACCTATCTCTTTTACGTATATTATTTAAAATTGCTGTACAACATTAATTTTATGATCAATAAAAACATAAAAGGTGTCGATGTAGGGATATTAAAGTTATTACGCAATTAACAATATTTTCTATTTCATATCTTGATGTCTTCTTTAATGATCATGTTATTGCATGTGTTTCAAATTTATCAAAGCCTATTAATTGGCAATAAAAGTTTGAAATACAACAATATAATCACGATGAACTCATGACATAGTCATAATTTCAGGTCATCATAAGATTATAATGCCTACTTAGATATTTCCTTAAAGTAGTCAGTTCTTCTCAACTGCTAGGCAGAAGCGCGCGCGTTTCACTATTTCCTTTAACCTTGTAAAAAAAACATAATGAAATTAAACAAAAAGTTTTTCTTCATGTTATTAATCGTTCTGTTCTTCCTTTGGTTCTTCAATTTCTCTTCTCCAGTACCTTAAGATTTGAAAAACATTTCTTAAAACTCTGACAATCAACACCATCACAATTACTAATCAACTCTATCGGTAGGTTAAACCTCTTTGCTATGATCATGTCTTTATGTTTTAATCTTAGTAATGCAATTTGAAAGATAAACAAAAAAAGTTTTAGCAATTTAATTTCCCGCGGATTCACTCGCGTTAATATAGATTCTTTGCTAAAAAAGGTCCCAACTATCTCTATACCAAAATTCACCAATATTGGTTCAGTGATTTAGGCGTGAAACCGCATTTATAATATCTACATTATAAGATTTCACTATGTATAAACATAGTAAATAAAAATCACTGGAATCTCGTAACGTCAGTCAGCCTAGACGTTTCGAAGGAAGTCGCACAGCGCAGTTACACCGCGACATGCATAAATTCAATTAGTCGTTCCTCGCCAGTCGGTTCGCGGAACCTGCGCTCAGCCAGCTCGCTAATGAAGCCACTTTTCTTAACCAATGTCTTCATCCAATGTTACAGGGATGTACTGAAGAATAAGGTTTTTTTTTTAAACAAAAGAAATCACGGCCAGTAAATATCTACGTAGGTTCGAGAGTTATTCGGTAGTTAGTTCGATAATTCTAAAGTCTTAATTTTTTTACCTAATAGGCTTAATTTTCTATAGTGACATCATTTTATATATCGACATGTCACGATACCCTATGTCGAGATATTTTTTTCATGCATTTTTTATTTATAGAATTCAAAAGACTGTCACTTAGCTACTAGCTATTGAAATTCTTGACAAGCTCTAGCCATAAGGCTATTTTTCCACCTCCAAGCAACTGGCACACAAGTTTAATTATTTTGTGGGGCACGATCGAACTTATAATCATTATACAGCATTAACGCATTATTATTAAAGCAGTGCAACTTGCATGCGAATTGGCCAAGTGTTGCGAAATTTATTCGAAAGAGTCACCGCGGCGGCACTTTAACGCAAAGGGCATAAGGAGGAATACGGATGGGTTTAAGTCAGTAAAAGTCTGACACTCCCTTTCGGTCCGCCTAGAGCGGAAGAAGTCATTTGATGACTTCTCATCGTGGCCTAAGATTTACTTAGCAACAATATAGCAAAACAAAACACTGTATAAAAATCTCTGAACTGTTTAGCACAAAGAATTTAGAGGGAAAGAGAGACAAATTTTAAGATTTCTACACTAAATAAAGAAAAATCATACTCTCTTACCCACTCAAAATTTTCTCGAAAATATTTTCAACTAACCTTTTAGACCTAGGTAGTATATACATATCTTGTGTGTGCCTACCAAGATTCATTAAAATCGGTATTTCATTTCCAAGAATAAGAACTTGAAAATTTATATGAAAAACGAGAGGAGTTAGACTTTTAAACAAATAATGAATACAAATTCTATTTGGGGAATTTCGCTAAAGTGCTAAACACAAGTATTTACTATTATGTTACAAGTAGGTACATCCTTCCACCTTGTTACCATCCCGGCAGTTATCCTCGAGTCCGGCTCTGCGGCCTGTCCACCAGGCGTGTAACCGCCTATTTCGTTCAAAATTATAACTTTATTATTGCCGGTGATTTCGGAAATTAATTTCTCGGGATCGAAGCTAAATTACAGTGAGGGTACCCTCTTACCCCACCGGCAATGTAGCAGTGAAGACATCTCGATGTGATCCCGCGTGGTTAACGAAATATCTGTTAAATAGCTGTAGAATTTTAAAGCGAAATTTATTTTAGAGTTAAAAGTGGCTTGGTACAAATTTACATGCACTGTAGACCAGTTTGCACAGTTGAAATTACCGCGTAAGGTGGTAAATTCCGCGAGTCAATTTACCCCACTAACAATTAGCAACAACAACACATTATCGAACAGAACCCACCATTACCACCGATGCTTTATATTTGTTTTAAAACGAAACCACCAAGACATGCCATTTATATCTGTATCATTACACCTTAAATCAGAGTAACCTCCAATTTGCGATCACAATGCAATAACTTCGGCCATATTCGGCGTTACTTCGGCCCCGAACTGCACCGAACCAGCTATTTGAACGCGATTAACCAATTACCAAGTTCCAATGTCCGCAATTTTGAATTACACTTTCACGAAAAACGAGAAAATGGCCGCGAGATCGCGACTATTTTAATTTGTTTCTCGAAAATGATTCCTTGGCTAGTGTGAAGTGTAGGAAGAAATTATCGGCTTGTGTGATAACTGTGTGCACTGATTATGTTGTTGCAACGGGACCTTATTACCGGCGAAATTTACAAGTTTTACACCCAATTCCGCCCCTCGATCGACGATTGATTCTGAGAATAATGAAATTATAAAGCAATGCACCCAATGTTTTGATTGCGCGCGCAATCTTTATTACGCGCCTGCCTCCGCATCCGACGACTTACTGGTATATTTTATGATTTAATTTGTTTCACTTTACGACTTTTATTAATTCTTAACGATAACTTTGTCTATGGTTGTGGCTATAAAAGTTAAGCTTGACTGTTAGAGTTATAATGACTCTAGATGAAATGAACATTCACTGAATAGTATGACAAATGGTTAGTCTAAGATACTAGTAAGAGTAATAACACAGTAGCAGATAGGTACCTACCAAGATATTTACCAATTTAGATTTTGTGCACTAACAAACTAATATATATGACAAATCCTGAGGATCTCACTAAACATTTTCCTAAAACCAACAAGCCTACGAAAAACTTGAATCAACAATATCCAATAAAATACTGTCCCCAAAGATGACTACAATCAATGCAAAAGCTCGCTCGAAGCAATCAAGGGAACCATAGATAAAGATAAAAATCTCTGCGAATATAAGTCATAAATTATCTGTAATACAAGGAGGTCTGCTTCCATAGAGTATCAATTCCCCTTTACTGTTTCCGTAATAGAAATATAAAAGGCATCACAAATAAAATCGCATTTATTGAATAGAAACATTTAATTCGGTCTGCGATGTCGTGCGGCGATAGTCTCTCTATGAATAAAATAAAAATATTGTCTTTGAGAAGAGCTCTAGTTTTGTTTATGGTCGTCGTAATTTTGCTTTTGCCTTGGATTGTGGTGGTTCGATGTTATTAGAATGACCTATGTATTTTGAGGACTTTTGTATTAGGTATGCTTGAATGTTGAAATCTAGATAATTCAATTTGGTTGAACCAGTTGAAACAGTTGGTTAGGCGTGGCTGTGCTTATGCTAAGACAGCATTCCACTCTACTCAATTCTGCGCATGTAAAGTTGCAAGGTCTTCAAACCGAAAAGCCAGACAGACCAGCCAGTTTAGCCGGACGTTTGGGTAAAAAGGCCGGACACCCTTAATTTTTAAGTCTTTGTATCACACGACATTTTTTTTTTTATACAATTTTCTAATGAAACACCAATCAAATTGAATGAATTAGTCTTCTATACATAATCATTAATTTCTATAATTGCAATAAGTAGTAGTATGTACGTAGTTAGAACGATACAAGGTGAGGTAAGCGGAGCGGAAATCAATCAACACATGACGAAGGTAAAAAAAAAATGCTCAAATTCAAAAAGCCTTACAAAAGCCGTACAAGCCATACACCGTCTAATTTGGCCGGACACATGACCCAAAAGCCTGAATGTGTCCGGCTTTATCCGGACGCCTGGAAACACAACGCGCATGAAACGGCTGACAGTGAAAACTCGAATAAATCATTCATTAGCCGTCGTGAAACAACAGAATGTAGCAGAATTATTAACTGGACGAATTTATAAACCGCGTTATACAGCCCTCAAATAGATACTTAGTAAGTCCCCCCCGGGCCCCTCCCTTGTGACATTAAAACATTGAGCAGACTAAATTAAAGCGCGCCAAAACTGTTGTCTGCGGGCCCAAGGCGGCCGTTTGTTTTAATACAATAACCGACACCGTCTCCTTCACTCCTCTCGTTACGGACATGCTTCTGTCTCCCTCCCATGCACGTAATTTAGCCTTTTCTCTTAAGGCGACAACGTAACGTATCGGCAGTCTGACAAGTAAAAACAACTAAATTAGTCTAACGGCAAGTGATTTCTGGATTAATTGAAAACATTCTGTTCTTGTCGAGGCGTGCTGCAAATAAAATTATAAAGACTGCAATTATAACACTTCCGAAATACATTTGATACGATTTATTACCTTACTTCTTTAGCTTTTTATTGCTGGACCTGGAAGTTTTTATTTTAGATCATATTCATTAGTCAATTAACTTAAAAACCTCTTTTACCATATTATCGAACTAACAAAACAACGCACCACAGAAGCGCGTTCCTCTTAATCACTTCTAATTTATTTGGCCCCTCGGAGGACCGAGCGAGTAATTTATAGCTGTCCCTTTCCAACCCGAACGGCGGTCGTACAGCCGTCCCGCTCTCCCGGGACCATTTTTAATTAAAATCACCGGGAGAAAATTAGAAATTATATTCTATTTTCAAAAACTTGTTCTGACGCTTTGTACGAGATTATCTCTTTTTTATGAGCCCCCGGTCGCGGCTTTTGTTTAACTGCGGAGGAATTGGCTCAATGGACTTTGTTCTGAGTACGAAGGTTTTTACGATTATGTCTTGTTCATTTCAATCCTGCTTCGCTGATGATTGGAAATGTTTCAAGTTTGCTCGTTATGCTTTAACGATGATGGGCTGAGCCCTTTCCTCCGTCATATGAGTTTTAGATGATAGCACTTCTGTTTAATTACGAGGTTACCTTTGGGACAGACGTTCAAATTCAATTTGATTCTTATAAACGTTTCCTTTTTTGGCGATATTTATTGTCGCTATTACGATAGGACAGTCCGTGTCTGATCAAAGGTAATTGAAACGTTTATATCTTCAACTGGAATCAATAGGACTTTTGTCTTATCTTTCCTTATATGAGGATAGAGAATTAAGTTTTTGATTTCTAAGAGTCTAAGAAACATCAAGTCTGTGTGTTCGTTAAATTGATGACTAACTCGATCTGAGAAGGCGGTGCCTTTATCCGTCTTAATCACTTTATTTTCTACGAAGTGTTGTGAGGGCAAGACGCGGCTAGCCTAGAGCGGTAGTGGATTAAAGAAAGGTTTAATTACGACTTTGGCCTTAAGGTAACGTACCTGATATCATCTATATATAGGTAGTACCAAGATGACCCATTCTGAGTTTTCGTGATTTTTAATAAAACCGGCTAGCTTGTAGGTTTACCAACAGGACCCAACTCATTTACCATCGGCTCGAAAAGTAGGAGTACCTACTTCTGGTTGAAACGTTTAGTAAATAAATATATTTAGTATAAGTTTAAAAAAATAACCATCTCAAAGACCATTATATCGTCTAAGTAATCGAATGAACGATATCCAATCACAATAGGGAATCTTACTGAAAAAAATCTAGTCCGTCAGATAGATTTCTAAAAAATATTGGACACGTATTTTTATCTTTTTTCTTGTAAACAAAAATTAAGACGAGTGACGTCACGCGTGTTTTCAACGCACTTTAATGGTGACGTCACTATGATAGAATAATTTTTACCAGCGACGATAATTAAGAAAATTTTCCAAAGACAATCTAACCACGTTTTTTCCTCTGACCTGCCTCTAACCACTTTTCTTCTTTTCCAGGTGGTGTATGCGACGATGACGGTGACAGCGGCAAGCGGAGACGGTCACGGACGAACTTCAACTCCTGGCAGCTGGAGGAGCTGGAGCGAGCGTTCCTGGCTTCGCACTACCCCGATGTGTTCATGAGAGAGGCTCTCGCTATGAGGCTGGACCTTAAGGAGAGCAGGGTGGCTGTAAGTACCTACTTATAAGTTTTTTTTTCTTGGCGCGGTTGGCCATGAAGGGGATGACGGGATGGGTTCCGTCAAAGCTTGCAAGAACACGTGTAAGCGAAAGATGTAAGAAGTGTTGTGCTCTGGAATAGGATAAAAAGGCAAGCAAAAAAATAGTTTAAATAGAATGTGGATTCCTGGGTTATGTTCTGAGTTCAGATAGCAACATCTGGTTAGGGTGTTGAAGACAACCCCCGGACACTCTAGTTTTCCGGGCTGTACTTGTAGAATTCCCAAATCAATAAAAAATAATAAAATAGTCAGGTTTTGTGGTTTTCTATACCGTAATCATCATTGTTACCAAAATGTAACTTTGATATCAAAAGAGAGAAGAAGAAGAAAGAAAGAAAAAGAGTTTATTTGCGCCAAGCTTGACGCACACCAAAAAAAAACCGAATGAAAAAAGTAGAAGATCTTCAAAATGTAACAAGTAACTTCGCAACCATTCCAAAGCCCACGTATGAAGGCGAAAATTCGCTAACCACCCTATAAAGCACCAAGAATCTTAAAATAACCCTAGGCAGGAAGCATAATCAAAAGTATACAAAATTATACGACACATTTGACGATGAGAGATTAGCAACGGTGTTAAAACAACTCTGGATCCTTTGTAGTTGTCGCTTGTGTACTATGGGTATGTTAGGGTATATTTAGCTCGGGACGAAAGGCAACGGTTTCACACCTAACGTCTTAATCCATCGCGGGTGGCTTTACGATGGGCGTTTGTTACCATAGCGAAACAGCCTAATTTTATTACGCACCGAATCTGGTTTAGTGAGTAGTGAGGCTACTGATTTGTTAGATCTGTGATGGCCGGATGTTCAGGGATTGAGACGTTTTGTCTTGCCAATTAGCGTGACGACGTGTTGAAACGGGGACTTGTAGGGAGGATGTTCTGTTAAAGCCACGACTCTATGTACAAGCCTTACTAAGGGGAATTAATTACCCACTAGCTGGGTTGTGGAGGCTTCGTTTGTCTAGACTAGACGCTGCACCAACATAGTTGAGAACAGCAGTGAGATTCTGTTAACCTCTCACCGTGTAAGCTTAATTGAAAGAAACATGAAGTGAGCTGTCAACCCATACAAACACGCTGGAATGACAGTTGACTTCTTGCCCACCACACCTAAGTTAACACTGTGAGATGTTGACAAAATAAATCGGCAGGCCTGCCTACAAGCAGAAAACATTCAACCATTATTAAGGATTTTAATGCAAAGCAACAACTGTTCTATTTTTGTTCCACACCCAATATTTATCACGTTACCAAAATGCTCCAAATACGGATAAAGTTTGCGCAAAAATTATCGTGTCATCAAAATAAAGCAAAACATTACGGAGAAACCGATCTCATTTTGAGGAAAATACACGAACAAACACGACACACGGTACTTGTACATAAGGGTAAAAAGCTGAAGGTTTCCGTTCAATATGAATGAGGGACGATTTCCCTCATTTTCCCCAAACCTTCCGAGGGTAAGCGGTCGCGGGGGACCGCGCGGTTGGCCGCTTTTTATATAACCTTTAGGATCCGAAATAATGTTCGTCTTGAGATAATACAGTTTTGAATGGACGCCGTTTTGCGGGCAACCCTTGGTAGTATACGAATTGATGGCATTTTGTTTGGGCTTTTACCTCTGAACGGAAAAGTAATGCTTTTACCCTTTCTTACTACTTTCAGTAATACGTCTTCTATTTTGTTTTGGTCATCTTATTTGTTTTATTCTGCAATTTAATGATCCTGTTATATCTAAATTATTTTATGACCTGATAAATGTGACCCCGGCAGTGACACTCTTTTAATATTTCAAGCTCGATAATATTTTCAAAAAATAATAATATAGCAGATAACGCTCGTAAGGTTTAGTAGATATGTATTACAAAGTACGCGAACACAATATTTTATGTAGACAATGTAAATCCATTTCTATAATGAGTACTAACGTCGATGGTATCCGCCACTTATCGCTGAGATCTCGCTGGGAGAGACAGACAATCCCGCACCACTCCTAATAGTTGGTATAAATCAAAAGATTGCAATCTTGGCGGCACCCCTGGGACGCGAGCGAGACGGCACGATTGAATAGCATAGATTTAAATGGGCGGGTCAGATAAGGATGGCTGCAGATCGCGCGGCTCCGACCTCGGCCGCGCCGCGCTCCTAGGGACGTCACAATTCGATTACAGCTCAATAAAGTTAAAGTGACTTGTTTGCGTCTGTAAAGTGGATTTTTTCCTCTTCTTTGATTTCTCTATTTTCTTTCGTTCGTTCAACGTCCCGGGTTGCGTTTCTGATCGTCGTATCGCAATATTGACTTCGATTTATAGGTTTCAATGGTACCTTTTATGTGGAAGTAAAATAATTGAGTGTTATAAATGTGTTTTCTTATAAAAGTTATTGAATAAACATGAATGCCAGTGATCTTTTTGAATACGAGGAGATGTGGAATACATTGGAACATTATTCAACTATTAAATAAAGCTTTAGGGGTTTCAGAGAGACGGCAAATGTAATCATGGCCTTACATAACGTAAGAGTTTCGCGAAAGACGTTAAAAGCCCATTCTTTACCGAAAGTGGCATATTCTAATCTAATTTCATCCCTGCCTGACGTAAACTTGCGAAAACGGCTCACTCGCTCCGCCGTAAGCGCGGAAGTATCGACTTCATTTTAAAATTCATAGCATAAAATTTACATTTATATGCCAATTTCATTCCCTAACAGGGCGTCGGCGGTCGTACGCACACATCAGTATTCCACACACATCCGGCGCTGGCTGGGTACACCCCAAAAGTAAAAAAAAATAGAAAATCTTCATACATTCTCTGCTCGGTTGGGAAGAAAAAAGAATGGCGCGAGGTTTAAATATGGAACACTAAATGGAACGCTTAGGCGACAAAATGCGGATAGAATATAAAATTTAAGGAGTGTCGTGTGTCCCTGTCTCTCGCGTGCGAGGCGCGTCACTCCATCCCTCTCGGCGCCGTCGCTATCAAACACGAGCCGACTCTACCGCCGTAGGCTTAGCGGTAAAAGATAGACATGAGACTTCTACAGGGTTGCTCCCGAGGCGGTGAATTATCGTGCATGAATAATTTTCTCACTGGCAAACAAGATTTGCTTCGTATTAAATTGCCGTAATGTAATTACTGTGCCTAATGAAATGCGGTGCTTCACATACGGACAACCGTATAATTTAAATATTAAACATGTTTAAAACGGAGTTGTCATCTACGTTCATTCATTAATTTGTGTGCCGACCCTTCGATGTAAATTAGTAGTTGGTGCTGCATTAAATATTATCCGTTCTTGAACGCTTGGATTGAAAAAAACGTGCCATGAATCTCATTAGCTGCAACAGACGATGATCTGCTGACTAATATTAGCCGATTTTTTTTAACACAGTCAAGGATATTTCCTCAATAATATTATTCCATAAGCTTAAAAAGTCTTTCTAAAACTTTAAATACAATATTATTCAACGACCGAACCCGGATCGTTAACGGCTGACAACCCTATTAGAAAACGCTTAGTTGGCAAAACGGGACGAACTAGCGAAATGTATATCTGTCTCTGTCACACATGCACTTCGATATTAATTTGTGTGCTGAAAGGAAAGAGACGGGATTAAACACTGAAATATAGCTGAATTTCAGTTGGTGTTCATAGAATTGTTTTCAGGTTGTTTACAAATCTGCTTAAACCGGGATTACTTTGTTTGGAATGGAAGCAAAAGATTTTCTTTGAACTATTTTTCTTTACAGTTTTTACAGAACCTTTCAGGCTTTGCTCGTGAACTGAAACCAAAAAGGTTTTATAACAACTTCCTACCTTGAAGTATTGTGTAAAAGAGTCTTTGATTGTTTTCTTTGCTAAAATAAAAATATGGTCACATGAGCTTTTAGGACAATGCAAAAAACGGGAAACAACACTGAAAGCTCTTGAACGCGATTTTAATGTGCTGATCGTGTTCAGTTTAATTGGTGAAAATCGGACTAAGTTTTTATTTTTCCAAGCTTAAAATTACCTAGGAGGTAGGTACTCAAATGTACCGTGTTTTTTTTAATCCTTAGTTCCTAAAATAATAATAATATTTTATAATAAATCGTTGTCAATATTTTTCCTGTCATAAAAATGTTGTTTAACATACAAAACGTCGTTTAATGATGAAAACGTGTCTCAGCTACTTAGGTACCTAAACAAGAAATTCAAATAGTCGCTTATTTTTTAATAAACGGGGAATAATGACAATATTTTTTAAGGCCCCGTAAAATATTGCACTGTAAAAAAAAGGGCAATAATATGAATGATAAGCAAAAATTATTTTTGAATAAATAATAACAAATAAGGGCGCTCGAATAACAGTGTCAGGAGGACATTGTTGGTCAACATCTGTGAAATTGTCTGTTAAAAAAACAAGATGGCGGAATCCGTTCCAATTTTTAATACCAGCCCAAAGATCCTAGCGCAGCTATAGTCCATATTGTTTTTATTAATTACATATTTTATTGAACACCTCATAATAACACTGGATAAATATTTTTAAAAGCAAATGTGTGTGTGAGTGTGTAATTTGTGTATTCTTTCCGAAACAAAATAATTCTATTTTTAATTTTATTTTTATTTGTTGTAAACCTACCACAGTGTAGTATTTTTAACCCAAAGGTTGACTGGTAGAGAATGCCTTGATGCATTAAGTCCGCCCATGTACCACTATTGTACATTAAGTTCTCACAATCGCTTACAGACACACTTTGGATGGACTGAACGGAAGGAGATAGAGCATCTGCCTTTTTGAGGTTTTTTTGTTCTGCCTGAACTGTTCTTTTCTTCTATTTCTCTCGATGTTGTAGTTAATATCGTCAATTCTCAAGGAAGCCATCCAAGTGTGTTGATTATAGTACTTTAAAACCAGCTTCAATGACATACACTGTATTCTTTTCCTGATTTTAAACCAGGAAAAGAATACAGTTTTACCCCGACAAGAGGATGACAGCAATAATACAAGTCAATTCTTTATTTACACGTACAAGTGTGGACCCCTTCCTTGAGGCAAACGTGTACCTAAACAAAAAATACAACAGACTTCCAAATAAAAAAAACACTACCTACCTACCACATAACTTTAATTTTGGAACTTGGTGTTTTTGGTTGTTTCTTCGTATTTTAACACCGACTTCCGAAATTAAAGTTATTTTATACTTTGTCGTGTTTTTTTATTTGAAAGTCGGTTATATTTTTTTGTAAAAAATATTTTTTTTCATTTTTAACTTTTTTGTGCTACTTCACACCTAACAACACCACTGGAAAATCACAGGAAAGCAAAATACGCAATTTCGCTTACTTGGATGACATATTTTTCCCAGCTATTTTGATTTAAAAACTAAACTAGGTACTAAACCGATTTTAATGAAATTTACAAATTGGTTCATAAATGACGGAGTTATGAGGAAACAAACACAGATTTAATGTTATGTAGGTTATTTTATATAACAACTTTGGAAAAACCGTAACAGTATTCAATTCTCAATACTTTTATTGCATTCCACATGTATTAACAGCTTCAAAGTTAATCATTTTAACAAATGAACTAAACTAACTACAAACTAAAATATAGCATCCAAAAATTCGTCCTCAACGCTGTCAGCTGGTGATGTGCCCAGACTGGCGGCATTGCCACCTCTGGCCAAAGTAAAAGTCAGCTCTTGGATCGCGGGAAGTGTAAACCAGCGTTTTTGAAATTTCTTTGAAAAGGCTATGAGCTCAAGTGCCCCACGGCCCGAGGCTTTCAACCCTTTGGGGCTCGAAAATATAGTTGCCAACAAGGTTACTATTTTTAGGCCGCTTGAGATTTTCCGCAGCCGCAGTGGCAGCGCCAGCACAACACAATGAATTAGGAAGATGGGATGGCGCAAGAGTATTGACACAGGTTGCGTCCCACACTAAAGGCCTACCCATCTTCCATGGAAACAAAGACATTTCGTCCGGTCTTTTGCCATGGTCACGTACCAAGGCCATTGGGTATTGCGGGCCGGTGACAAGAGCTCGTCGGATAACGTTAAATGAAATCATCTGACGAGCTCTTGTCACCAGCGTGAGGCTACTAGAAAAACCGTGGTGCCCGAGGTTGTTAACAACCTCACCACAGTGACAGCGACTAGGAGAAAAACATGGGGCTCCTAAACACGCAGCGAGGAAAAAGCGAGCGAAAAGTGGTGCAATCGTATTTTACAATAATTTTAATAGCTTTTAAATGAACTCTCGTTTATGTTTCCAGCTCTTAAAATAAGCCCACCAGCACTAAAGAGACGTGTGTAAATAGACTTCAAAAACATCTTAAAAGTAAATACCTCACCAATAGCAATCTTAGTCCCCTCAAAGTGCGTAGGGGGCGTAAGAGACAACTTCACCCCTCAGAGGGATGACAAGTCAATGTATCGACACCGCAAACGTCTTACTTGCACCCCAGGGTAGGGGGCGATGAGACAATTGTCACTGTGACGTCACTTAATAAATGGTTTTTTGTTGGTGGTTCTAAGGAAAATGTGGTTGACTGTGCAGATTTTAAGTTAAAAAGTGGTATGTAGTTAGTATTAAAATCACTCAGAAATTATGTAGGTCCAACAATTTTGTCCCTTCACCCCTTTGACATAGGTTAAGGGGCGAAGCTGCTGAAATTGCCTAAAACTAATTTTTTACCTGAAAAAAAACACGATTCGTCTAGGATAGGTTACTGATGAAAAATGCGAGCATTATAACATAAAACACTAATGTGTTACATTAACAACGCTTTTGTTAACACAACAATTAATCCATTTCAAATCAGGAAAACCATTAAAAGTCCATCACATGAATTAAATAGGCAATCAATATCTATAAATCGTCCAACATAACTCTTACGGAAAAAACAAAAATAAAAACAAATCGTACGTCCCTCCCCTCCCCGTATTAATGACACTCCCCTCAAGGGGTGTACGGGGTGTAAAGGGGTGGTTATACGTGGCTCATTAGCAGAGGGAACTTCCCACCGGGTCATTACGACCCGACCTACTAATCAATGTGCTTCGATTAGATGGAGACTAGGGGTTAATTAAAAGTGTGGTTTTGCTGTAATCTTTTAATTTTGTGTGATGGATTTAAAGCTTTGGGTGTGTGTGTGATAGAACTTTTTTGATGAATTTGGGTTTTCTTTTATTATTTCGTTTAAGTCGAAAATCATGCCACAGGAACATACCTACTCCTGGCATACAACACACGATTGGCACAGTGATTAAGCGATCGACTGCTGCGCTGCGTGTGATGGGTTCGATTCCCGGACGGAACAAATATTTGTATGGCCTGCAGATATTTGTACCAGCTCTGGCTGTTTGGAAAAAAAATGTATCGTATGTCGTAGTAGTTTCCCAAATCATACTTTCAAGTCACATTACAATCCGTCCAGCCGTTCAAACGTAAAAATATTTGTATGGATATTAGCTATGAACCTACTAATTTAATTTAATCCTCGTTCAGGCATCTAGGGCCCATAAATAATAATAATAATAATAATAAATAAATAAATAAAATAAAATACTTAAACATAAACCAATGACTATAAATAAAATTAATTCAGACAAGCAGTAGGTAGGTACTGTAGATTGCTGAAAAACTGTGTCGAAATCACCATTGCAAGTTAATTAAATTAAAATTATACTTCTTTGTCATTTGAGTCTAGATCCAAAGCTAATAGAATTTTATAAACGACTTATTTTACTAGTGAGATAATTTGATTTGCATAGGCACTTTAAAAAAAAACTGGCCAAGTCCGAGTCGGGACTCGCGTGCAATGGGTTCCGAACGAATTCCTCCGAACATGTAACTTTAACACTTTATACTTCGTTCGTATGGGTTTTCCTGTAATCTAGAGGTAAAGATCTGCGTTTATTTTTATTCGGTAGTTTTGGAGATTAGGGTAAATGTAGAATGGTAATTTCGTTTGAAATGTCACACGGTACAATTAGTTTATCCCCCAAATGTGATCCCCATATTCAAGATTTATTTATTTACGTAATGCGTCCGTGTTTGGTTCATTGAATATGCGAAAATGTGTACCAAATACTGTGTAAATATTTGTACCAAATTTCAACATAATCGGTCTCATAGATTCGGAGAAAATTGGCTGTGACAAACGGATACACACCGATCCCGTTTATCACGGATGTTCGGAACCCTAAAAACGAGTACAAATAGGTACTATAAAAGGGCACAAAGGATCGAAATATGAACGACGAAGGACGATATAATTACCGATACAACAACAATAATCAGCTAAACTAAATTCTAATCCATTTTAATTCCTGAAAACTTAAATATACTGCATTATAGCCTCATTAAAACGATCCAAGTTCGCAACACCCAGTTTCCTTTCATCATTCAATTTAAACTAATTGCCTTAAAAAACTAAATCAATTCTCCGCTCATTAGTAAATAATTGCAACTTATATAAATAAATAGTAGCAAATAGAAAACGGAGCGCCGATTTACTTTATATAATTAATTCACAACGGTTAGCTATTGTTTTAGAAATTATTGTACCTAGCCAAACTTTGTACATAAATGATTTGAATTAAACTGTCGCATTTAACTTTATCAATACTCATTAGAAAGTATTATAACGATATTAATGACTTCATGGAAAGAATAAATTTTATTGGGATTTTCTAAACACGTGTGGGATTGTAAATGCGTAATTAAGGTTAAGATATACATTATTATATCTACAATTTATATATATTTATACATTGGATTATATATACAATAGTTTTTCTACCTAAACGAGCCAAGAAGCTCATCGGCAAAGATGCACTGGTCGAGATAAAGCTTCAAAGCCTTGAACATCGACGCTGAGTTGCCAGCCTGTCGGTTTTCTATCTGACACTTCGGGGAATGTGCTTCGGAAATGCACGATTTCATTCCGCCTAGCCCGTTCTATCATTGGATGTACGATGTACGGTGTAAAAAAAACATGCGGTGCAGTCTTTGGGGACTGCCGATAGAATTGAAAACTAAGCGAAAACTAAAGCGTTCGGTGACGATGACGCGAGTTCTATGATTTTTGTTCACCCAAAGCGTTCGATGATGATGACGCGAGTTCCATGATTTATTTTCATCCCAAAAGTTCGGTGATGATGACGCGAGTACCATGATTTTTGTTCATCCAAAAAGTGTTCAACGCACCTAAGGAAGTTTTCGCTTAAAAAAACTGGTACATGGTGGACATCCCACACATATGCACAAAACGTTTTGGGAATAATTTAATTGTGCTTCATACAGCTAACGAGCGGATTCCCGTGCCGGAATCTGTGTTTCCTAATATCTAAAACCTGGGGTCTTTAAGCCAAGAGTGCGTAGGCTGCTCCATCGTTGACCACATCATTGCTTACCATCAGGTGAGTGGTTAAACGCGAGCCAATCAAATCACGAAAAATTTTGTTAATAGGACTTCTGCAAAGTTAACATTTCTTCTTATTTACAAAAGATCAATCTTTAATGACAACGTTCGTTAACTGCATGCGCAAGCGATTTCCTCACGATGTCCTTCACAGTAACTGAGCGGTGTACAAGAATAACTCCAAGTCCGAGGTTCTTATATTATTTCAAGACCTAATAATGACCCCCCCCATCCTGACCTTGTTCTTATAATTTCAGCACAGAACTGCACATTGTCCAACCATCAGAGATCATTACCACAGCAGTAGTTGTTATACAGCACCATCCCATCACTTCCCGTGGGCGTCGTCTGCCTAGCCATTTCCAAATTTAGTTGGAGTCGGCTTCCAGTCTAACTGGTTACAGCTGGGTACCAGTATTTTACATGAAGCGACTGTCTATCAGACCTCGACAACACAGTAACTGGGTAACGCGATACGTCTTGGATCTTCGAATGACAGCCCGGACCAAAGGCTTAACGTGCTTTCCGAGAGACGGAGGAGTCTCAATTAAATACATGAAACCACCCATCCACCGGCCGACCTCGCTTAACCTCAAAGATCGATCCCAAACGGCTGGTATTATTAACTCACGAGCTCGATTAAAGTTCACAAAATCTCACACAGAACATTTCCACTAAGTGAGAATTAACTTTTCACCCAATTTAACGGACGATAAATAAAGCGAATCACTTTTAATATCGTTCATATTTATCTTCTTAATTATAGCCGACGCTGGAAGGCGTTATGTTATAATTTTATTAAATAAATCCGAATGGGTCCGCCAGAGAGCGCTGGCGTATTATGCGCCTTTCGCAATAAAAAGCGATGGGCTGCTCGTAAACTGACCGGCCGTGCCCGGCGAACCTACGTTATGCTTTTCTTTTTTTATTCAATCGGTTTAAAGGATACATATGTTGGCATTATTTGGAGCAGAGTTTTTTTAGAAAGACATCTGTGTTACTAATTCTTTGGCATGAGGAAAATGCGTTGCAAAAAAACAATATTCTAAACTAAAACTTACTCGAACTCAAAACGGACTCGTTTTGCACCGCTTTTAGATGCTAAACTAAAATTTTACGAACAGCCAATCCCGATTCGGCTGCAATGGCATGTACTTTATTTATTGCATCGTGCTGATAGGGAATTAATTATTAGATTCTTCTGACCCAATAACTCGTAAACCGCTTCAAAATCTATTTTGTGCATTCTATGTGACGCCACTTAAGATGATATTACTTACCGGTGGTCTGACCAAGAACGACCGTCCCATTGACCTGCCATAAAAGTAATTTTACAGCTACAATTAAATTCTATACCTATTACGAGATATTTTAGTACCACATTCTGCCATTGAGGACCTCTTTTGACAATAAATACGAGTCTCCGAGGTAGGTACCATCATTTACGCACTTAAAACAGTTAATCACCTGCGAGGATACTAAACGCAAGTCATGAATATTCACTATCATATTATAATTGATATGACCAAAGACTTAATGAATAGTAAGAAACGTGGACAGACGTTACTTCACGTGTAAAAGGACTATGTTAAAGATGAAATACTTCAAGGCCGGAAGAATGAATTCTAAAGGGTTAAGGATGAGGATACTATGAGAGATTACCACGGAGTTATAAAAGTAAGATGTGCTCTATGGCACTTACAGAACTGGCGAAATGTCGCTGATACTTACACCTTTGCCTAAGCCTTTCAAAACTGTCAACTGCTACAATGTTTCTCAAATAGCGGTACAGTCAATATCATTTTGCAATTAGCGTTTATATAATAAAAACCTTATAAAAAGGAATTGCTTGACTATACGATCACGGTTTACGGTTATTGATCGAGCATGAGTTCCAAAATCAAGTAAAACGCTGTAACTCCAACATACAATGTTTCGCACATCGCGAAGATAGCGCCAATATACAGCGCGTCAAATGCGCGGGCACGTTTGCCCGAGCATAGCGAGCTTTACGATGCAAATGCCCAGGCGCATTGAAATTTTACGTCTCAATTCTTGGCGGGTCGCGGGCACTTTGTGCGGCGAGATAACTCGCCTAACCTTTATAGATGCCGGTTAAGTATTTAATCTCAAGTCAATGCTGCTTAAATTGCTGTTAACCTGTAACCCGGTTTTGTTGAAAACGAAGTTGAAAGCACGGATTCTTTATGATATTACGAAAAATTGTACCTCGATTATCTAGTCTCAATTCCTGAGTCAGGAAGTGTTATTGGCTTCGTCCATCTCCAATTTCTTCAATCCGGAGGGTCTTTAAGTCCACAGTGTATAGGTTTCTTCTAGGCAAGCCTGCTCCATCACATCATCGTGGAGATAGTCGTCAGACGCGAGCTTATCAAGAAGTATATTTTTTTAAACCAGTAGTAGCCCTAAGTTCTTGCCCGGGTGTATTACATGATACTTAAGTACTGTAAAACAATGCCAAACACCTCGTAAAATATGATCATGATGTGATGTATTACTGTGAATAATTCATCTTCCGTCTTTTCCCAACTATATTGGGGACGGCTTCCAGTCCCCAGATTCAGCTGTTTACCAATATTTTATATGGAGCGGCTGCTTGCAAGACCTCCACTGCTCCACAACCCATTAACTGGGTCACACGGTACTCCTTGGCAAAACTGGTGTACAATTTTCTGGCTTCTGACTATCCGTAACGACGCCAAAGATGAAATAACAGCCGAGACCAACGGCTTAACGTGTTTTCCAAATCACGGAAGCGTCTCGGTATGTTAAGATGGTCTCCCATCCACAGACCATCCCCGGCAAGCGTTGCTTAACCTTGAAGATCGTCCCTTGCGGCTGTTATTATTTAGCCACGAGCTGAGTACTGTGAATTATTAATAGTCTCAAAAAATACGATAATGCTACCACAATTATGGCTTTTAACTTATAGTCTAGGACTAACTGTAAATCAAATATGGAAACTCGAAAACAACTTTGACTCTAACGGGAACTTCGAAAATCTCACCGTTTTTCAAAGTCAGTGTGGTTAAGACGGATTTGCAACCTTAAAAAAAACTTGGAAACTAGTATCGTGTTGTAAAAAAGACGGATACCGATTATCGTGACATTTTAAAGTTCGTGCGAATCGTACAGACGGATTAACGGAACATTTTTTGATGTGATCCTTTTGGCACAAATGTTTCAAAATTTACTGATATTCAACTTACAGGCTGAACTGTAATCATAAAAAAATGTTTCTGTATAAGTTCGTGAGTCGTGTAAATCCGTGACATTAATACCGTCTCAATCGTGAGCACCTGCTTAAATGCAGCCTATAAGTCAGCAATTCTTATTTCCTTACTGTTACTGGGTTTCATAATCGCCATGCTTGGCAGGCGGGTTGGCGATCACTGTGTAGCTGTTGCAATGCTGCTGCCCATTCTCTGGTAAGTCCCTTAGTCGCCTATTGCGAAACCCACGGGAAGCATCCTACCAGCGTCATGTTATGATGGTATACTTTGTCCTTTCGATCGTTAAAAATCAGTCACAAAACGAACTCTGAACAATCCCCAAGTCTAGAGACAGGAGCCCAATGACCAGTTTCTACAACTTCAGTTACCCGTTTAACGCACAAATGTTCATAAGTTTCAAAATTCAAATACAAAATACGAAACATCGACCTTGATGCGACGATCCAGTTTACTGTCTTGTATGAGCCGTCCTTCAATACAAAACGAACCTAATTTCTAATCAATTTTCTTTCTTTTGTCACACAGGTATGGTTCCAGAACCGGAGAGCGAAGTGGCGCAAAAAGGAACACACAAAGAAGGGACCAGGTCGACCAGCTCACAACGCACACCCTCAGTCTTGCTCAGGAGAGCCGATTCCACCGCACGAGTTGAGGGCAAGGGAGAGGTGAGATATGTGCAAAACGTAGTTTTACTTCCCCTTTAGCTTATGACTGAAATGTCAGTGATAGCCAACAGCCAGATGGCAAAAACGTTGAATACTAACTCCTCGATAGCAAATGATGCCGTTAATAAAATAACTTCATCGGTCCTGAAAGAACTAGTAGATAACTAGTAGCAAAGGCTTGCTACTAGTTCTATGAATACTTATCACAATATCTAAGTTGACTCTCCTCATATAAGTATGGGAGAGACGTTTCATGGAATTGTATTAGTTGCTGTCCTATGCTATGCTCTCTGTGAGATTTCAAAGATGAATTCGTAAAGAGAATCCATAAGCCACAGATGTTTTTGTCAACCTGAATTGTACACACACACAAGAGTGGACAATTCAGCCCAATAAAAAGAGAAATTGGGCTTTTTATTGGGCTGCTTTTAAGCCAATTGGCTTTTTACTGAATTCAGTAAGAAGCCATCCAAGGTCTCCCGCCATCTCAGTATCTCGTCTTAATTTTTAGTATAATACAACATTGTAAACCACGGATGGACTTTTAGGTAGGTTATCATTGTAGGCACTAATTATTGTGCAGCTCGCTTAAGCTGATTAAGTGTCATTGAAATATATTGATGACCTCAGGATCAGGATCGAACACAAACCTCACAAAAACGTGCCACTGATACGAATTCTATAAATGACAATCCAGATATTAAATCTTACCCCTATCTTGCATAGATATTAAAACAAAACTTTTGATTGCTTTTTACGACTTAAAATAAAGCGATTATTTTTAATGTAGGTAGTGCGAATTTGATTAATTAACTGATGTAATTTGTTCAAAGGTTTTGTTTTATATTGTGATTAATATAATCGTGTTTTATCGGCTGTGTTCAAGTAAATTAAAGAGAACATAAAAAGATAAACAAATTAAAAATATGCAAAGGTTATATTGTGACGCACGGGTTCGTATGCAGTATTGGGCCTGATGTCATTTGTACTTCCATATTTCGTAATTAAACGACATCTACTTTGGATTACTCTGATTCTGAAAACATTGTGAAATATTCTAGATTTATGAGCGTTCTTTTTTCCAATACGAGTATATCACAACCTGACATCATCCGATATTTTTTACTAACATATATTATCTCTGTACTTGGAAAAGGCCTTCCCTTAAGTCTTCCGAGCCGTGACTGGTGACTTAGTCATCTAGTAGGAATGCAATAATTTTAAAGCTTAATCTACAAACCAAACCACGTCATAAGAACTTCAGTTTATCATTGATCCTAATCTTTGGGCTATAGATTCTATACTAATTGGGCCCTATCGATTTTATCAACAGGGCGAGAAGAAGAAAGAAGTTGGCAAAAGCGTTGGAGAGACAGGCAAGGAAGCTGCGAGCGAAGGGCATCGCGGTGGACCTCGAGGCTCTGAAGGCGGAGTATCTGGCGCAACACAAGAACAGTGGCCTGTACTCCGACTCCGACGGAGACGGAGAAGGAGAAGACAGCATGATTGACGTTGTAGGGGGAGACTCCTGCCACGATTCGGGACCCGAGGACTTCTCTCTCTCGGGCAGGCTTCGAGCGCCTTCGGGAGCCGATGGCATGAACAACTCGGACAGTTCCACGTCTGACGGCCACTCCGCTCGGAACTTCAGCCCCATCCCCGAACCCCAGCCCTCCTTCTTCAAGCACTTCGGCGGAGCGAGCACGAACTTCGAGAAGTTCGACTTCGACTCCGGCCGAGCCGTCTCCTTAGACCTGAGCGGCGGAGGCCACGCCACGGAACAGGATCTGTCCAAAAACGGGGGACCAAGAAAACATAATCCTTTCAGTATAGAGTCCTTACTTAACACGTGAAAGTGACTGTAACTCGTGACCATAGAGGCTCTCGGATAGTTTGTGACGACTAGTGAAGTTCGCGCTATGCCTGAGTGGGACACCAGTGTTTGCGACGTTGCAAGAATGAACATGAACATTAATCTTAGTATCTTAAGGTGAATACTTGCGAACGTGGCATCGTTAGTACTATTGTACTGAAACACTAGCCTTCAGGCATTTCAGAGAAGTTCCTTTGCTTACAGTTAAACAATTGTTATTATCATTAGATCTTAATAAGCTTCATTAAAGACTTGATGAGTACCATATAACTACATATCTCGTGTGAATACTAGACTTAGGCAATGTATTATATAGGTAGTAGTGTATATAGTAATTATCTATATTTATTTTCTTAAAATGTTAATATATTTTCTTTTACAATCGGGGCAATAATTTTATATTGACGTTTGTTGATGATGTAGTATTTTATTATTTTTGCAATTTTCAAATTTTATTTGTTGACTTACCAAATGGCGAATGAATTGGATCTTAGTAATTAAGTCGAAAAACATAAAAGTACCCTAATAGAAACGAAAAAAATTATGTTGAAAAGAAAATGTATGAAAAACTTGCAGAAAGAAACTTAATTTGTTCAAGTTTAGTAGTTTACAGCTTTTTTACTGTTTGATGTCCCTCAAGCCATAATAAGTAAATGACTAAGTAAATTTGCTCCATTAGACAAAGCAATAAACAATTAACTTAATTACGTCGCAATTACTGAGTAATTTCTTGAAAGAAGCACTTTGTTACAATTATGACGATAAACCGAACCGACACTATTCACGACTTTTAAAAATTATACAACTTTGACATTAGCACCTGTCATCAATTACATTTTACTACGGTGACCATGAATTGTTTAAAACTTGATAAAGCTTACCAAAATATGTGCCCCGTGAAAGTTCATCCTGATAACCAAAAAACTGGCCAAGTGCGAGTCGGTCTCGCTTGCAAAGGGTTCTGAACGAATCTCATTTTAAAACCTGTTTTTTTTAACCTTATAGACTCCTTAGAGGTTTTCCTATAATTTATAGGTAAATAACTATAATCTGCATTTTTCAAAATTTTAGGCTCAGTAGATTCGGGAATGGGATTTATTATATAATTTCTTAAATAAATCCAAAACTGTTTATTTAAAAATTATGAAAAAAATATGTTTAGAACCCTCACAATAAGTTTTACTTGATATAATGTCACACGGTACAGTTTGAAAAACTTTTCCTATTTAATTTCCTGGATGTACCCGCAAAAGTGACCCCATACTCAACATTATTTATTTTGGTAACGTGTCCGTGCTTGGGTAACAAAAGTTCATATAGATGTACCAAATTTCAACAGAATCTGTTCTGTAGGTTCGGCGAAAACTGGCTGTGGCAGACGGACAGACACCCGAGTAATCCTATAAGGGTTCCGTTTTACACGGATGTTCGGAACCCTAAAAAGAACAGGACCCAACTTTACCCCTTGGGTTCTTGACCATTCAAAAGTTTGTAGAGGTCCCTAAAGACATTTTCAATACAAACGTGGAATATTTTTAAAGAATATAAAATGCATTCCATTCTGTAACTGCAAACATAAATTTTATTAAACATTAAAACGTTTATCAACTTCTGGTACAACGGTCAAGAACTAGAACAATAGAGGCATAAAAACTAATTAAAAAAATCCATTTGCCAAATAAAGATGGCGGCGCAAATACAATTACTATTGGCGAAAGAAATACAATCTCTCGTCGTAAAATAACAACAATTAATGAACGTATAATGCGTAACGACCGATAAGAGAGCCAATTAGCAAAACAATATGGCTGCCCGCGCTTTATTGCCATTTTTACTTACTCCGCAGTGAGTTTAATAGGTACATAACAATGTGCAACCCGATTGGTCACACAGTTATTGTCTCGAGCCGTTGGCACGTGAAATTATCCTACTTTAAACCTCTATAGAACACTTTTATGAATGCCTCGTCGAAATTGGAAATCGGAAAGTGCCAAATAATTGTAAAACGACAGTTTTACGTCAACCATTCAAGAAACATCGATGTCGAATTGAATCAGGCACAAAGTACCTAACAACCCTGTAGATTATTTAACAGCTTACAAAGTTGCAATTTATAAACAAACTATTTTAGTAATTGATAAGCCAAATTACTATTGAAGGAACAAAGCAATTTGTTCCAGCAATTTAGCGAAAGAAAAACACTGTTATCCGCTAGAAGTGACATTCAAAATTAAGTGCCGAGTAACCCCTAGATAACACATATAAAAATATTTTTTTTTGTACATTGTTATGGAAACATCAAGACAAATAAAGTTTATTACTTGTTATAATTGTCATTTGGTAATTTTACATTAATTGACATTTGACGTCGGCTTATTTTGTAGTCTGCTGTAACCTACTGACACCAATTTAAAATCAGCATATCCTGATAATTTACATTTGATAAGCTTTTTACCCTCTGATAATAATTTTATTGAAAAAAAAACTCTTTGATCTCTTTTTTTTTCTAAAGTTGTATTTAACAGTTACAATGTTTTAGGGCTACACGTAGTAGTTTTGTGATTAAGATTAATATGTACTAAGATATTTATTTTATTTTGCCTGTGAATCGTAAAAGGTATATACATATTATTCAGAGTGATTAACTTAAGTTATTCAGGGGTGACCAACTATAATTCTCAACCTGGACATTAATTTTAAGAACATACGATCTTCATAAAGTTCTCTTCGCCACATCTTCGTATTTTAATTTTGATTTATAATGATAATAATGTGTAGTAATAAATATAAATGGTTACTAACTGTACATTTTTGTAGTCGGAAACAATATCTTAGGTACAAAATATATTGATTAAGTTTTAATTTATATTTATATAGACGAATGAAAGGTGGAAAACGGATATTTGTAAATTGACTATCACACTGTATGTAAGATGTAAAAAGGTATGTTACGTGAGTAATTTATTGAATCAAAATATAACACGATTAAACACAGATGTCAGTGATTTATTTCTTCAGTCGTGGCTCGACGCAACTCAGACGGCGGCGGCCGTTAGATGCGCTAAACAATTACAGAATTGCCGCCACGGGCATCCTTAAAATGCTCGATAAATCTTCCATGTCATTTTCAATCTGTCATTTTCAATCTGTCATTTTCTCGAGCACAAATAGAGTCATAGACCGCATTACTACAGGGTTGAAGAATTTTTCCAAAGAGATTTTACTGCAGCCCTGGGACGCAAAGGACATTTGGAGGAACACGGGTGGGTTTTAGTCAGTAAGAGTCTGACACTCCCTTCTGCTCCGCCCTGAGCCGGAGGAGGCATTTGATGATTTTCCACCCAAAAGAACCGCGTCTCTAATGCATGTATTGTAAAGCCTGCTACAAGCGGCCCCACAACGGTCATAATTGAGCACATTGTCCACAGCAATCAAAATAAGGGAAACAGTGTAATTCCAATAACAAATGATTTCTCGCAAACCATTACTGGGAATGATTACAATTTGAACAAAATATTCAACACGTCATTAAGTGGGCGTTAAAAAGCCATTCTGAAGTACAAAGACACCGTACGTTTAAGAATCTAAAGACTAAAGTAACGATAAATATGTGCAGTTTACTACAAACTCGTTAATAGTAAACACATAATTAAGCTTTTAGAACTTAATTTCTTCCTGGTGCAATAAAATCGTGAAGGTAATCAGAATTTATTGCCAATTTGAAGCGAAAAGAAAGTGTGATTCTTGGACTTGCAGCATTTGATGTAAAACCAGGATTTTTTTATTTATAGGGGGCTAGGGGGGTTTATTTCGGGACAATGCCATCATATTTCTGTTGTGAAAAAGGAATGACCAAGTATCTTATATAATTCCTTCACTTTTACACACCGGAATATTGATGACTTTAAGGCGACATTGTAGAACCCCAAGATTTTTCAGGTAATTCTAGTAATAGCTCGTGCCAACATGAAATAAGTTTTGAGCTATGCGGAATAAGATGTAACGTACCGCAAACCTCCGTCGAAAAGGGAGGTTCTTCTGACCCTACGAGTGTTGTGACTGGTAGGCAACTGCCCAATGGTAGTGTGGGGCTTTTGTATATTCAAATGTTCCAGTCTTATGTTCAAATCGCATAGAGAACGTCGATAGCGCGATGTAGGAATAGTTTGAAATCTTTTTGTAGTTCGTATGTGGCAGTATAGCCATAAATAATACTAGCGGCGGTGTGATTGACACTGGCATGGCTACCATCAGAGATTTAGATTACACATAAAATTCGCTAATTAGTCGAAATTTGTCGCCAAATATTAGAATGTGTCGGTCGCTGGTTCAAAAGTTATAAGGGTTTATATGCGGCCGATCTGGGGAGTATCTCCCCAGCTGGGCCACACTTATATCTCAAAAACTGTCGCTAAAATTGTCACAGTCACACAAAAAGTCACAGATTTAGTTGGGTCCTTAGTTTAGAAGAAACAATGAGTTCAATATTTAAGGTATAGGAAGCCCAAGAGCTAGATCAAAGAGTTTACGAAAAATTGCCAAGAAAAAAATGCAAACGCGACAAAATTTGGGAGAAAACAGATCTCCACTAGGTGCCCTAGCTTTTGAGGTTCAAATTAGGCCAAGCTGGGGAGGTGCTCCCCAGACCGGCCGCCTATAAACCCTTATAACTTTTGAACTAGTGACCGAAAAATTCTGATATAATAATGACTAATTAGCAACATTTTTTTTTGTGTTATAAAAAGTTTAATCCCTGATGGTGGTCATGCCAGTGTCAGTCACACCTGGCGGCGTACAAGTATTATTAATAATAATAATAATAATATATCCTGGGACAACTCACACACGGTCATCCGATCCCAAACTAGGCAAAGCCTGTACTATGGCAACCAGACAACTGATAAACATACTTATATATTTCTAAATACATACATAATATAGACAAATTACACCCAGACACAGAACAAATGATCATGCTCATCACACAAAGATTTGTCCTGGGTGGGAATCGAACCCACGACCTCCGGTTAAGCAGTCAGGGTCACTAACCACTCGACCAACAGGCCAGTCAATTATTTATTGGCTATGACTGCGTATCCTGTTTATGAATGCATGTTTAACCAAAACACCTACCCGTATCAAGCAAGTTGACATGACATTTAACGAAAGATTTAATTTGTTTAAGCTTTTAGAAACCAAGATTATGAGTCCAAAAAAAACTCATGAGAATTAATTTGTATTTTTTGTGCGAACACTCTTGGATAACGTGTGGTAAAAAAAAACCATCGGCTCAAATCCATACGACCGCCAGGCGGCCATGACGAATGGTTTCGCGTTAATAATTTTAAACGCGAACAAATTATTCACCAAATGTGTGCCGCCTCTGATATGCGACACCGTGTAATGTAGCCGCAAAATGAACTTAATATTTTAATTATTTTGTTTTATAAACTTGTGTTTGTTGCTGTTCTTTTTGAATTAGAATAGACCTGCAAATTAAAAGCCTAACTATAATCTAATAGAGCCAACCAATCTTCTAATCTTACTTTCAGTAAAGTAACTCGGAATCTCAACTCGAATGATACTGAACTGGAGGGCTACTCTCTTAACCCGAAGTCCGTAGTTTCGGGCTTAGTTGCGTGCTTATTCTACTCCGTATCACCTACGGACTTACGATTAGTTCCGAACCCGAACTAAGAATGATTGACAACACTATTTGACAGTAACTGACAAATCGTGTTGTCATTCATTCTTAGTAGTTAAGTGATATGGACTAGAATAAGCCCGCAACTAAGCCCGAAACTACAGACTTCGGGCTTAGAGTGTAGCCCCCCTGATTTGAAAAACAGACATCACATCACGCCTGTACTCCCAGAAAAGTTAGACAGAGGTGTAAGTATACTGCCGTCATAAGAAAAAGGGACGTATCAACACAACACAAAGTACTTAACCAATTTCCGACATTAAAAAAATAACTTAGGTCGGAAATCGATATCTTCGTTTTGTGTAGATACGTCCTTTTTTCTTATAGTGGCAGTATAGTAGGTATACGCACATTTTGCCAGTTTTTATGTCTCATGTACCTAAATGGCAGCGAGCCTATTTCCACTGAGAAAATCGAGCTGGGAAAGCGAAATAACAATACAATTTGTACAACTTATTTCTTTATTTTGATTTTGATTTCAGAAGCTAGTTCTAGTAGCTAACACTAGCCTAAAAACCCAATGTAAACGGACCATAGAAAACACATTCACCTAATCTCCGAGCTTTCAATATTGATCTACAAAAATAAACTCTATGTCACGTCAAACTGCTGATAAAACGTTGGCTAATTGCGATGCTCTTAAAAGATAAGTTATCAGGCAGGTAACAGGCTGTCACTACATATAATTACGGATTAATAGATAATCAGAACAGCACGTGCTTCATCGTTATGTCAGACCGTTAACGATGACTGATCAAGTGATCAATAGGAGATAGATTTAAATTCTCCTACAGGCGAAACAATTTTAAACGTATAGTTTCGTCAAGGTTCAAATAAACCATTTACAGGTACTTTGCATGTTCCAAAGCGTAGATCTATACGGAGAAGAACGTGCAAGAAATTCCACGGTTTTTTTTTTTAATCACACTAATATTATAAAGGCGAAAGTTTGTGAGTGTGTGTGTGTGTGTATGTTTGTTACTTCTTCACGCGCAAACGGCTGGACCAATTTTAATAAAATTTGGTATGCAGGAAGCTGACACCCTTTTTTTTTTTT
>NDFZ01005070.1:15438-158489 GCA_002192655.3 Mamestra configurata | reverse complement strand
TCCGCAATCCCCGGCTGGTGCCGGCCCGCCTCTGCGGGCCACCTCGCGTCGGCGAGGGGAGTGAGGTGTTTAACTCCCCTCGCTACGTCAAAGAGGGGCGCACGGGAACACCACGCGCCGCCACCTCGGGTCCGGATGAATGGGGGGCGACGGACATCCCCAAGTCCGCCGCCCCTGGACCCAGTTAGGGGGGCCGGAAGAGGGCAGCGTATGCCCTCCTCCGACGCCCGATGCGCCTGCTGCGGGCAGGGAGAGCGGTTGTGATCTCCCTCTCCCTTTCCGCAGCCTCCTTCTGCGCGATAACTGTCTCGCAGAAGGAGACCACCGCGTCCCAGGACTCCTCACCGCCGACCATAGCATGGACTACGGCCGGCAGCGAGAGGTCACCGCCTACAACAGAGATGAGGGCACGGCGCGGCTCCTCCCAAGCTGCACACTCTGCAAGCGTATGCCGTGCCGTGTCCTCCCGACAGTCGACGCAGTGGTGGCATCGAGCGTCCGGCTCCCTGCCTATGCGACACAAGAACCTCCCGAAGCAGCCATGCCCCGAGAGGACCTGCGTCGCACGAAACGACAGGGAGCCGTGCCTTCTCCCGAGCCAGAGGTCGAGCACTGGCCGGATGGCCTCGATGGTGATGAGGCCGGCGGTAGGGCTCGAAAGCCTGTCCCGCCATTCCGCCAAGGAAGCTGACACCCTGGATTAACACATAGGCTACTTAAAACCGCGGGTAACACCGCGGGGCGCAGCTAGTCATTTTATATAATCTTCTTGCCATATGCATAGGTTTCTAGAAGATAACGACATCCTTAGTGGCCGTCAATACCTTTGGGTATGCAGATGACAGCTTTATTGCTGAGAGATACCTATATGTCCACCGCACGAGCTACTGGGTCACAGATCCAGTCTCTTCGAGAGGCAATATGGTTGAGCGCTTGGGCATAATTTAACTGTGCGAATGGTCCCTGCTGGAGTCTGTGTTTCCTGATAGCTACAACCCGAGGGTCTTTAAGTCAACAGTGAATAGGTTGCTGCTAGACAAGCGAGCTCCAACATCGACCACATCATCGCTTACCATCAGGTGACATAGTGATCAAACGCGCGCCATAATACGCGCGTATAATGGCGAACGTTTGTACATTATAATGTACAAAAATGGGAACTGTAAAATAGCCACAGATGTAGGTAGGGAGTTTTCGAATGTTTGCGGTTCATTCCTCAACAGACGTTCTTGGACAGTAATCTATATGGTCCTCATATGACGCAAACTTCTAGGACTGTTTTGGATTCCTTCTCACAGTAGTCTGATAGTAAACACTGAACTCATTTAGTTTAATTTTTATAGACGTGACTTACAGAAATAAATGTCCTTAACATTTTTGCTCTTGGGTACGTATACGTACACAGCGTAAATTATGTCAGCCTTACTATTATTATGTAGCTCCTTACTGCCTTGCAAATATTTTAACTAAAAGTAGACAAGGTACATAGCACACATATCAACTCGGAAAGGGATCGTCATCGTATCAACTCGTGCCGTGCAGTATTCTTTGTATGAAACTCACTACTGCAACGCACACTAATCGGAATCGTAACGAACTCGCCTCGCCTCGGGTTAATACGGCGATAAAGGCGGTGACGATCCCTTTCCGAGTTGATATTTTTCGTAAGTGTCGAGGTTACCATAATCGCCAAGGTTATCAAATGGATAGGTGATCGCACAACACAGAACAAACACACACAGCTTCGCTATACAGAAAAAAGTCCTACTTCTAGTACTGTCTACTCGCTTGACTTATATTCCTAGTAAAATTTCAAAGCACCTGTAGCTACTTAGCAAAGCCATGTTCTAAAGCTACTTCGTTACACAAAATGTTCCGTCCACGACTGTTAAATTATAGATTGCCGACGAAAACCACCAAATTATACAACTTATACAAGCCAATGATGTCAACAACACTTGACTTTTTTATTTACTGAAAATCAGCTGCTTTTGACAGATGACAACCGTGAAGCATTCGTGACAATGAATCGACGGGCTCGGGTACTGTCAACAAAAGATATAAGTACTCAGGCAGTTAATATTCATATGTATGTACACTTACACTAAAAATCATGTTGTACTCGCGTGCCGATGAGCCAATGCCTTTGACATCTCTCGTCCGTATTTGTGGTTAAAGTTATTAAATGCTACATGTGGCTTTAATAATAAATATGAAGAAAATAATTTATTAAAGACGTATCTAACATTTTTCGTTTTATGTTTGTAAAAAGTAATCTTTGGAAGTAATAATCTAACTACGAAAATTCTTGCACTAACGCCATTCGAGTCATTAAAGAAAAAATAAAAAGAGTTGGGTCTCTCTGGGTCACTGGGTTTTATTCTAGAAAATTCTTTATCCTTGTGGGGTAGCTTTACCCCATAAGAGCAAAGCTGCCGACTAAAGTAAGCGATGACTAGTTTCGGATATTTTTTTAATTCTTGTTAATTTCTGTCATGCATACCAAGTTCTTCGACCATCTGTTCTGCGAGCAATATGCCCTGCCCACTACCACTTTAGTTTGGCGATCCTTCGGGCTATGTCAGTAACCTTGGTTCTCTTGTGGATATCATCATTCCTGATTCGATCACGCAAGGAAACTCCGAGCATTGCCCTCTCCATTGCTCTTTGGGTGACTTTAAGAACAGATGGTCGATGGGGCCGAAAAGTTCTGGAGTGGTGACCGCGTACCGGAAGACGCAGCGTTGGAAGGCCTCCCACAAGGTGGACCGATGAGCTGGTGAGGGTGGCGGGTAGCCGATGGATGCGAGACGCACAAGACCGGTTGTTGTGGCGACACTTAAGGGAGGCCTATATCCAGCAGTGGACGTATTTCGGCTGATATGATGATGAAGATACCAAGTTCTTACTTCGACTGTACATTTTTAATCACACTAACATTGTGAACAGGTAAGCTTTTTTATATTTTTCGTGTTTTTGTCGCAAAAACGTTATCTGATTGACAGGCTCCGCTTATGGATGGCTGATATCACTTTAGAGGATATTGTAGGCTGTAATTTTCACATATTATCGTATCTTTTATCTTTAAATAATGTTTACTTGCAACGGTAATTTCAATATTGTTGATCGCATCGTTGTTGATGATTATAAACTATGTTTAAAATTAAAATGGTGAAGAGAGATAAAATCACATTGTAAACACTGGCCAGGCGCCTTGTTTTAATAAAATTCATTATTTTTCGGAAACTGTTAGTATCCTAGAACGAAAAATGGAAGACATATGACATCTACCAATCCACACGCCCGCGTGAAGTACAACAGCCCACTCCATCATACAACGAGGAGGCCTGTGTCCAAACAATTGGAAATTATAGACTGCTGATGCAGCTTACAAACTAAGCAGTCAATTACTGAAAAGCAAGAACTTGTTAAAAGATCATTTAGTTCATAACACATTGACTACTGAAGTAATTATCGCCAACAATATAGACATAAGATTTCATTTACTGACACATTGAACTGAATTTTATAACATGAGAGAAATTACTTTACGATTATTATTTATCGATAACTTATTCAAGAAAGACAAAGCATTTATTGCATAAGGCGTTGCAAATAACAGCGGATGTGGAGATTGCACCCAAGAACTAACAGATAAACTTACGTGTACTGGACAAACGGTACCCCAAATAAATAGAAAGAGGAGACTTCGTTTGCTCTCATCTTTATTTCAATTATTTCCTGGTCGTCATTAGAATTTACTCAATAAAGAAAAACTTGAAAACCGCTGGCTCTACAAGCAAGACATTTCGCACAAAGAGTATAGAATCTAACATCACGGCTATTTTTTGCCGACTAGGAGGTTGAACTAAAGAACCAGAGCCCAGGAGTCGCGCTTGCGCACACTGGAACAAAGGTGACCCAAAAAATTTAAAGAAGGCAGGTTTTGGTGACCAATGTCTATTACTTGAATGTCAGAACCGTCTGGATATTTTTTCCGCCTAACTTATCCAAATACCTACCAACTGACCAGGGAGATAGCACCCTAAGGTCATATTATCACTTGAACCGTATAATAAGGACAAATATCACAGTAAGGCACACATTTCATGCGCCCGTGCAGCCCCAGTCAAAGATCACGCGCGTGATTGTATTTATTGTGTACCTAAATGTAACGTTACATTATTGCGGAAATCTTGGAAACTGACTGTGAATTCTGAGAAGTGAATTATAGTTACGATTTGATAAATAAATTGAAAGATTTATACTCTTGGGGCTTGTGACGATCTTCAGTTGAGATTATTTATTAGGTTTTAATTACTCTCTGCACTTACAGTACGAACCAACACGTACAGAGAGTAATAATCTAAAAATTTAAAAGTTATTATTAAAATTTAATAGTATTTTTTTGTTAATTTTTGTGTGTGTACTACACACAAAAATTAACAAAAAAATACAGAGTAACAAATTATTTACCAATAATAAAAAGAAATAATTAATTGCTGAAAATAATAAACAATAATAATAATCAAATAATAAAAATAGTAATAATCAAATAATAAAGAGAATAATAATCAGATAGATTAGGGCTGGTCATCCTTGTTTGTCTTATGCAAGTAAATATAGACTTTACTTGGTTTCCATGTCCCAAATCACCTGCATCATATTTCATTTTCGAACCTAAAGTATTACTTCTAGACCGTTCCTGATAGAAAACCAGTCTGAGTATGGACATCCACTGGATCGAATGAATACAATGTTGCATGATCAGGAAAGTGTTTTAGTTGATAATATTCCTACTATTGTTCTGTGCGTGACTCTAAACGCAATACTGACGCAAAACTATTGTTACCCAAAAGTAAAAAAAAAAACTGTCCAAGTGCGAGACGGACTCGCATGCAAAGGGTTTCGAACGAATTATGTTACTTTCAAACCATAGACTTCTAATAGTTTTTTTTTTCTCTGTTTTCCTGTAATCGATAGGCAAAGAAGTATCTTTTATTGTTTTCAAAATTTTTGACTCAATAGTTTCAGAGATAAAGCCCTCCTTATCTCTAAAACTACCGAGTCTAAAATGTTGGTCCTTTTTCAACTTATTTCTTCAATAACTTCAAAACTTTAAATTTATTTTCAAATTATGAAAAAAAATTATTCTAAACCCTCCCAATTAATTTGACATAACACGGTACGATTGTTTTTTTTTAAGTTTTCTAGGTTTCTCCCCAAAAAGTGACTGAATTTTCACAATTTATTTATTTTAGTTAGAGGTTCGTGTTTGGGTCACAGAAGTTTATATGTGTACAAAATTTATATCGGCTGTGACAGACGGACAGACAGACGACCGAGTGATCCTATAAGGGTTCCATTTTTCCGTTTAGAGGTTCGGAACCCTAAAAATAACAAAAAACCTTCGTCTAATTACGTTCCAAGCCCAAATTCCAACAAAAAAAACACTGACATTCTCGCTAATACGACAGAACAGTTACATCGCACAGATTAAAACTGATTACCGGCCAGTTACTTTCGGACTTTCACGGAGCAATCTATCTCTCATGAGTTATGGCGATAGCCAGCCATTCTCCGGCACTGCCCGCATCATCGTTAGCCATTTCTGTTATTATAACCCATTCGTATAACATATTACCGGCGGTGAGGATGGAGTGCGTAATAACCGGGTGTTTAGGTAAATTGCCGGGATTTTATATTAAGAGGCGCATTTGGTGCTCATTTGGCGCCATTCTCGCCGTTCTGGTGTTAAAAAAATTCGCTGCGTTTATGGTTTAAGTGTTATTTGGCGCGGTTTTCAATTGGAGGCTTTTAGTTTTGTTGATTATGTTATTTGAGAGAAAGGAGAGGCGTGTGGTCTTCTTCTAAGTGGTAACGTCAGCTGAAAAGACAGAAATGGGAAACCATCTTCCAAATGTCATGCTGTAAAGATGTGTACCAGATTTGGAGTAAAAGACCCCTTTTTTTTAAGGATGGGAATCATCAAATGACTTCTTCCGCTCTGGGTGGAGCGGAAGGGCGTGTCAGACTCTTACTGACTAAAACCCATCCGTGTTCCTTCTAAAGCCCTTTGCGTTCCAGGGCCGCGGTGACTCTTTCGAACAAATTCCGCAACCCTGGCAGGCTCTGGCCCTAGCGGGCCCCGTCTTCTATGCTGACATCTCTTTGAGGCGCGCGTGAAACACAACGCGCCATCGACCCGGGCCTGGTGGTGATCGGACAGCGAGCCACCCAACGCTCGCCGTCCGCAAGCCCGCGCCTACGGTGGCCGGGGATCGCCCTGCGACTCCCGACGCCCGGGACGCCTTCTCCTGTAGCAGCAGTTGGGGCGAAGGCCTTGCCTTTCCCTCGCGCGGCCTGCCTCCTCCTTTGCTAGCTTTACTGCTTCGCAGAAGGAGGTGACCGCTTCCCAAGCCTCCTCGCTCTGGACCATGGATTCAAACAGGGACGGACGCGAGAGGTCGCCACCGCCGATCGCCTCGACGAGGACACAGCGGTGCTCCGCCCAAGCAGGGCAGACCACCACCGTATGCTCCACCGTCTCACCTCCGCTGAGTAAAATACCCCTGCTGTACCAAAAATAACCTAATTCTTTTATGGGAGATCTAGAGAAGATCATTGGAGAAGTTTATTCAAGATTTGAAAGGAACAGGTGGCGTATAGTTTGAGAAAGAATTAACATAATATTATCATCGCCGATAAAAAGCCGTCTTGGCTTGCTAAAAAATATCAATTAATTATCTATCTGGAAAAAGTAGTATATGAAAATTAAGTCAAATGACCAATGACCACACATAAATAAGTTTAACTTCGTTCCATAAATTATTATTCTAATATTAATATTATAATTTAGTGCACGTCATAATTTAAATTAATATTGCAAATTGGTAGAGTGATTTAGGAGATAAGACACATAATTCACATTCATATCTATAATAGGCGAGTAATTAATTTTATGACTGCTGGTTTACTGACCTCAATATTATAACGTGAATTTAAGTTCAAAAAAACTTAAATATGCTGATTACCTTTTAACTTAAATATATTAATTCAAGACACTAGAACACATAGTACACGCTCTTGAAAATTGTATTAACTAGAAACAAAGAACCCTGAGGCAGGTCCGTTACGTTGGTCAGATTATATACGTTCCACGCTAGAGACCACTGTCTGCGATGCCATCCATTGCGCCGAAGATATTACAACATTGCAAAATATAGTCTAGGAAAAAACAATTGTCGAGGGTATTACGAACAAACACCGCAAGGAAGAGGAGAAACCCGACATACTATTCCCAAGAACTGAAACTCCAAAAAGCTCAACAAACAGTGACAATCACCAGAAAAACGCCGAAGACATGAAACTCGACAAGTTCCGAAGAAATAATTCTACCCTTGACTTAAAGATCCCCATGTTTATCTACCAGGAAACATAGACTCTGGTAGGGAATTCCACACCTTAGCTGTACGCACAATGAAAGTATTCCCCAAACGTGTTGTGCGTATGAGTGGGATTTCCAACATGGTGGATCACCGTACGTCTTGTAGTGCGAGTGCAGGCTAGGCGAAATGAAATTGCATATTTTCCTGTTCACTGTTTCTATGAAGAATCCTTATGATTTAAATCTCATTAAAAATTCAACATAAATCGCTTGTAAGCTTCGTTTGAGCGCTAAGAGACCATATATCTACCAAGTATATAATAATTAGGCTGAAGCCGACATTTAACTAGCCATTACCCCACACTGCGTCGCCTTAACACAATGTACATCAAATAAAAAGTCTTGTTATTACTCCGAACATGGTCATTTACATTAATTTCGTCTGCAAATTATATGCTGGCACGAATTATGACTTCTTCTATTATTCTTAATACACATACAGCCTAGTTGAGTCGTGGAGCGTAAAATAAACAAAAATTCTATCTAATTTGTTGATACGTCATACCAGTACTGTGAAAGGTAATGCAGTAGTTTAAATTAAGTTTCCGGCAGACTGGTAGATTTATTTGCCTACCTAAGCATTTTATTAGTGATGACTAGAAATACGCACGTAGTTTAATTAAGTTTTTAGTTAATTTTAACCTAAGAACGAACAATTAATAATGATTTTATTTACATACTACATCTTTCAGGTAATACAAAGCTAATCTACACTTAATACATCTTGTTTACAACGAAATCGATATGGCTTACTTAATTCTACGTGGCGCTACGCCAAGAGCTACGTAGCTTGCTGCGCATAGAACTACGCAACGCTACGCAGCTGGCTACGTAGCTTCCTGCTCGTAGAGCTACGCAACGCTACGCAGATAGCTACGCGAAGAGCTACGAGGCTCGCTACGCGTAGAACTAACTTACTAAGCTTGGAGTTACGCAACGCTACGCAGTTTTCTGCCCGAAGAGCTACGCAACACGCGTTTAGTACATATACAATGGATCCCAAACTTTTGCTAACGCTTGCTAAACTCTGATTGGATTCATATTTTTTAGTTCAGCCGTTAGCTGTTTACAAAAATTTAAGTTTAGTTTTCTTCCAGTTCTTTTTACGAAATTAGCCAGTGCATGAATAATAATACAAGTTTGACCAACTCAGCCTTCTATCCTTCCCTTGCACAGTGGTCAAACCCCCAATGAGCACAGTGGTACAGCATTAACCACTAATTATAGTGTATGCAAATGAAGGCATTCATACCCAAATGATTCAATTCGGCCAGCTTTTCATTTAGCCTGCTTATCACCGACATTAATCTTTTTACTAAGTCGGGGTAAGCAATTAATACGTCTGAGGGAAATTATATTAATTGGTATTTTTTTGTTGGAATATTTTTGGTTAATTGTCATTGTTGTTCAGTAATGATTTTTATTAATGGTTATGTCTTTTTATTATTCAGTAGCGATTTAGACTTTCTTTTCTATTTGCTGGGAAATGGATGGAAACGGCAAATGAGAAATAAAGCCTAACCCTTTAACATTTTAGCATCTTATCCTCACTTTTAACTTAATAAGCAATTGAATAGCAATTCAATCTACAAAAAAAAACATATCTTTCAAAAATATTTAAAAGAAAGAGCAATCCTGAAGTGAATAAAAAAAAAATATTATTTACAAAATTAACCATCTTACATTTAAGGCCACATTAATTCTCCCACGAAAATCCCAAGCCTAAACTTCAAAGCCTTTAAAGTCTCAACGTTTTAGCTTACTAAAACGTTGAGACTTCAGAATATTACAATAATTACGCAACGTCTCAATCGGGACCCGAATAAGGGCAATTCCACACTGCGCTAATGATCGCCCGAAACGGAGATACAAATCGCGCAGCGGGCGACACGCGTTTCTAACGTAATCACTTAATTATTGGGCGACACCTCAACTTAGGGCTGAACGTACGAAAAAATATTATTTATAAGACTTGATTAGTTTTTTTGTTTTAATTTTTAGTCTTTAACTATTGTGCAACTGTCGCTTGATGCTTTTCTTCCAAGTTTTATTATGTGTATTTTACCTCAACATTTGGTTGTGTTATTCTTTTTATGATTTTGTTGTGTGTTTTAGAACTTCTACATAAATGATTTGGATTAACCTACATGGTTCTCATATGATTTGACCAGTACGAGTTTCTTCTCAGGGTAGTCAGCTAGGAAACACCGGCCTCATCCAGTTTAAAAATGACCAAAAGGATTGACGTGTAAAAGTGTTATATTTAACCTACTTACAAAATAAATATTATTTATCATTTATCATAGGTGTTTTGCGAATCAAAATTAGTTTCAGGTATTAAAAACCGTGTATGCATTACCTACTGAAGTTATGCAAATTCTCACATTACTCTGATGAAACGATAAGTACGATTGAAGAACAAACATACAGTTGAAAAAATGTTATCCCATACGTTACGGTCATTTCTACAACTGCAAATATTAGTTCAAATAATAATATTTTTTTTTAAATGTGATATAACTACAAATTAACAATTTTCAGACTTTTTCCATTACTGCTATAAGACTTTGCTTCATGCGAAATTCCATGCTTCCAGGTCAACGGGAAGTACCCCATAGGTTTGGATTTACTTAACAGAAAATGTCGCAAAAGTGATGCATAAATAGCCGCATCTTTTTATTGCGTTGACTAAAAGCTTGATTTTTTTTGAGCTTCATGGTACCATCGACCTACGTATTTTATATTAATTTCAACATGATACCTCCACGAGTCTCTGAGAAAAAAGGTCGTGACAGACCGACAGACGGACAACGAAGTGATCCTATAAGGGTTCCGTTTTGTCCTTTTGAGGTACGGAACCCTAAAAACAATTACTTGATGTTTTATTTTTGAGGTTTTTGTTACAAAATCTATGGAAAACTACAAGTAATGGTTGGTTTCACGAAGGTCAGATAAACAGTTTAATTGCGTACGATGTTATCAACTTTGTTAACAAACCACTTGATCGAATTCGATTAATTCGTTTAGTCACCCAAAACAATACAAAGTACAAATTTGATTTACTGGTAATATGCAATTTTCTAATACCGATGATTACTATAAATTAACACTGAATCAAACTAATATGAAAACACAATAACTATTTAGTAACATTTAAAATAAATCAAGTTTCATGTCCTTAATCATGTTAACATAATTTTTACATTGTTGATTATAAATGTTGCCAATTTGATTATCAAATAAAATTACTGTATTACAATTAAAACAAAGTAAATTTTTAACAACCGGCATTATGCCGAGCGATAGCTGTTTTCCGCGGATATGATGCATACCTATTATATTTGTGGTGAGGTATCATACACTACGCAAATGAACTTTTTTCTTTCTTCTCGCATGAAGGTAGCAGCCCTGGTGCCGCGTCAACGCTAACCACACTACTTTTTATTATATCAATTTGTGCCCATTGGAGGCGCTGTTTTGGGCTAATTCCTTTATAATTGCAGGATCGCCCGTTCACCCGCGTGGACGGGCCCTTATCTGATCAGAGTTGAACATTAAGAGAAACTAAAAGTTATTTTTAATGACGCTTTTAGGCGTGATACAACAATTTATATACACTTATGTAATATTTATGACTTTATTTCATGTGCTATTCTATTTCGTGAGGCGATTCTGAAATAATAATACAAAAGTGGATTGGATTTTTAGGGACCTAAATGTTGCATCGCCCAGCCTATTTGAGGAAAATACCAAACAAGTAATTTTAAGAATGGGAAATCATCAAATTACTCTTTCCACTCTCGGCGGAGTGGAAGAGAGTGTCAGATTCTTACTGACTAAAACCCATCCGTATTCTTCCCAATGCCCTTTGCGTTTCAGGGCAGCGATGACTCTTTCGAACAAATCCCACAGCCCTGGCAGGACCAAACATACCCTGAAATCCTGTATGTGATATGTATATAAAAAAGCATTTGCACGTCTTCATATTTGCAGAAACAAAAAAGATTTCGTATTTTATTTACAGCCAAGTATAAATCACAAAAAAAAAACATTTTGTGCTCGGAAAAATGATTTATGTACCCATTCCACACACATTAAACAAAACATAATACACCAAAAATAGGTATAAGGTTATCAAACTTATAACTCCGAGATCACATTAAGATTCAAATTCACAACTTACTACTTACTTATGTAAAACAGTAGCATAAAATCATACTTACTCAAAAAACGGCCATTCTAACATTCCTAATAGAAAATAATATTTCGTGACTCCGAGAAAAAAGTGTTTTACATGAAAAAACGGCATAACTTAATTATGTTTCAACAGGAAATTAAATGTGTACGTCGATGAAAATGTTTCAGAAATGAAAATGTCGGGGCAGGAAATTATATTAATTTGTTATATGAGTTTCAGGGGTATAATGAATGTTGCGGAATTTGTTCGAAAGAGTCACCGCGGCCCCGGAACGCAAAGGGCTTTAGAAGGAACTCGGATGGGTTTTAGTCAGTAAGAGTCTGACTCCACCCAGAGCGGAAAAGTCATTTGATGATTTCCGATACCTAAAAAAAAAAAAAAAGTGGTATAATGAATGACTGACGCCATAGTGTGTATATTTAATGGTAAAGATTTTCACGTGTTACGTTACGTTCACGTGTTGTTTCAAATTAATGTAGATGAAATGGAATGAGTGAAGGAGCAAGCTTCGTGACTCTTTGACTCGATTTAAAGTTTATGAATGAGACTACTTATGCATTGAACAAATTATTTTAGTTTAGCTTTTATTTACTGCGCAAGAATTCATAGGCAAACCTGTAATCTGACAGGCTAATTGAAAACTTGAGTGGAAAATTCCTAATAAGGACCAAAAAATAATAGCTCATACTCCGAAGTATTTCTGGTCTGGCTTTATAGTAGGTAACAATCTCACCCAAACCTTACCATTTCCTATCGTTACTCATCATCATCTTTCTGCCCTTATCCCATGTAACTTGGGGTCGGCGCAACACGTTTTTTTTTTTCCATTCTGTCCTGTCAACCGTCACGCTATCACTAATTCCCTTTTCTTTCATATGACTCCTAACACAATCCATCCATCTTTTCTTTGGCCTCCCTCTCCCTGTCCATCCATCCACATTTATCCATCATCATCATCATCTCCTAACGTTACTCCTCAACTTATATGAAAAATAGGTAAAATTGTTTGTTTGTGTGTTTTCAAAATGTCATCTGAGATCTCTGATCCTTAACGAAACTTCTCTCACTTATGGAAAGCGACTCTATCGCTTGTGATAGAGTGTCATAGAGTGTCGGACAGCATCAATATGTCTGACATATCGCTGAATTTGACTTATTGCCTTTTTAACGCAGCCACGCACGAGGCACACACTTTTTTTATAGCATACCATTTTTTATTTCTATGTACCGTGCGTGTTTTATGTCTGTGTTATAGAAATTCGCCTTTTTCTTTCTATAAGACTTACTAGCAACTCGGCCTAGCTTTGCACAGGTGCTTATGATGGGTGCGTTTCCAGCAGAGATGTGCGAGGAAGCGCAGTGAGGGATGTGTTTGTTAAGAACCAATAGAATCGCTTCATTTACTTAGCGCTGAGTGAGGCTAGGTAGGACAAACACATCCCTTGCTACGAATCCTCGCACATCTCTGGTGGAAACGTAGCCTTACACACCTTTCTCATTTATTGCTGTTTTTTTTTCCTTTTTTTTAAATTTACAACTGTTTTTATAAATACTTAACTAACTATATACACTATAAATACACCAGAAACTCCTCTCCAGTCTTTCTGTTAGTGAAAACTGTAACGAAATCCGAAGAATTTCATACAAAGTTCCCCCTTCCATTTCCCCCTTGAAGTTGAAATTTCCTAAAATCTTTTAGCTGTATCTTAAGTAGATTATGCTTGAAATATGCACAAAAAAGTTAGTAAGTTAGTTTTATTTACATATCATGGTACATAGAGCGGACTCACTACTCCATAGTTATCTGCGTTTACTAGGCTTTGTTTTCTTGTTTTTTGTATGTACAGTCAACAAAGCTATTCGGTATGCAGGCAGCTTTCAACTACTGCCAAACAATGTAGTGAGTGAGCTGAGTAGATAATTATTGTACACCATACTCGTAAGCATGTCATAAGCTTAAAAAGTTATAATGCACACAATAGAAATCAATCTTGCCAGTGCATTGGAAAAAATAATCTTTTTTCCTGTATGTGTGCCAAACAGCTTTGTTGACAGTACCCAGTACAATGTAAAATTACAAAGTTTTAAACCGTTGTAATTAAATAAATAGCATATAACGGTCTAAAGCTTCACAGCACCCACCTCTCCCAATACTTACCATCGCCTACAACCAACATTAAATACATTCACGTCCCATAAACATAATGAGGTTATATTTCATGGGGCGCGTTTCCCATGAAATATAAAGGGAAATGTTCCAAAATGATTAGTGTAGTTCCCCCGTGCGGTATCAGTCCGCCATCACCGGCCTAACTTAACAAGAAGCAATTTTTCACAATTTTCCATTCTTTTCTATAATATGGAAGTTTAGGGTGACCTTACTTCATGGAATCTTGAAACAAATGGTCTAAATCAACTTTGCAAACGCCGTTAGTAATCGGGTGAGATTGTAAGCTCTTTCTTTTCAATACTTTTTGCGGATATATCGTAAACTATTAAATTTGAATAGGATTTATAATACCTAGTTAAAATTTGTTTGTTCACAATATATCAGGAGTTCAAAATCTAATTAATATTTATAACAATAGGATACACCATAAAAATAACATTATGAACTTAAAAATAGAAGGGTGTCCCAATGGGCGGTCTTAATAATCCGCCATAACACAGAGAGAAAGGAATCGCAATGACTAGAGAGACGCCATTTTCTGTTAAGTTTCTACCGTCATAGCCACAAAGCCAAAGTCAATTCATTTATTTCAACTAGACCATTAAAAGGCACTTTTGAACGTCAAATTTACAGTTTGAAAATAAAATATTGTAGCGACTCTAGTTGTCCATTCGAAGAAAGTAGATTCTTATGGAGAAGAACGGACAAGAAACTCCACAGTCAGAAATGTCACGGGCCGTCAATTTCTATGAGTAAAGAGTGATACTGACTGATAGGCTCTAGCAGCCGGCGAGATGTCACGGTGCTCAGTGCATTTGTCCAACGCATGTCTGATTTTTTACGGATAATATGACTTTTATGACAGCAACTTTTTGTAGCTCATTTGCCCGTGTCTTAACAGTAAACCTATAATTTATATCACAGCATCGCTCCAGCAACTTGACTTACAAGTTTCATTTAAAGGTGATGCTAAGGAAAAACTCTGCATTATTCCATTCAAACTCAACTCCTATTTATTATTTACTAGCCTAGCCCTTTTTTTTAGACTTTGCTCGGATTAAAGTAGCTGATAACCGTCTCCAGGATGCCATCTATCTCTATCCTAAAGGTATCACAATCGGTTTGGAGATTTATGCGTGAAATCGTAATAAACAAACTCACAGTCGCATTTATAATATTAAGGTTATCAAAACAATACCTATGCTTCATCATCGGCCTTCAAACCGGATTCAGCTGAATACCAGTATTTTCCGTGGAGCGGCTGCCTATCAGACCTCCACAATCCATTAACAGGGAAACACGGTACTCCTTGGTAAGACTGGTGTCGGGTTTCTGGCTTCTGACTATCCGTAAATACTGCCAAAGATCTACAAATAACAGTCGGGACCTACGGCTTAACGTGCTTTCCGAGGCACGGAGGAGTCGCAATATGTTAAGATGGTCACCCATCCATAGACCAACCTCGGCAGGCGTTGCTTAACCTTGAAGAAAGACCCGTGCGGCTGTTATTATTTAGCCACGAGATCCTCTAAAATAATACCTATGCTTGTTCTCTAATATTCCCGAGCGTATGGTCACCCTGCACAGGCTGCACAGCACGCTAGACGGCAGTGCCATATAATGAAGTGATTACCTCACCTCCGCCACGAAACCGTACCATTTTCACTTGCTGAACCAATAAACACAAGAAAAATTCACTGAAATATTGATATTTTTACAGCTTTTGTGTGTTAGTGTGCACTTTTCATGGTTTTATGCGAAATTTAGGTCCTCGCTTGCAATGGCGTGTTTTGATGCCCTTATTGTTTTGCTACGGTGTAAAGTTAGCATTTGATGAATATGGATGAATAGTCCTCCTGGTGTTTGTCCGGATGTTTTTTGTATATTTTTTATTTATAAATATTTAAAAATGTAATTATATAATATTTACAAATAAACTGATCAAAATCATTTTACTATTTTTATTCCAGAAGAGCGTGGTCATTCTCATCAGGGTGATAAACATTAATGAAAAAATAGAAAAGAAAAAAAAAACCTTTTTTTCAGAAAAAACCATCAGTAAAAACGAATAAAAAGTTCCAAAGAAATGACTTGACTTTTCAAACAGTTGGTGTCATTTACTTTAGTTGAATGACAGATTTGATGTCACCAACTGCATCAGACTGCCTGAAAAGTCATTTCTTTGGAACTTTTTAGTCGTATTTTGTGGTCGATATTTTTGAAAAATGTCACGTTTTATAATTTTTGATAGTTTTTCCTTAATGTATATCAGCCACCCAATATCACCCTTGAATATGACCTCGCACTTCTGGAACACCTTGGCTCCATCTTCCCTCCCACCCCGGAATCATGATGTTTTAAAAACGTCAGGACAAATCTTGCTAGAGACAACACTGTTGCGAAAGCCTTCCTGTTTACTATTTAAGACTTTTGTATAACAGAAAACGTGATTGTTTTCCAAACCCCAACTGTTTATCTGTAAGTATTACACCATTAAAGAGTCGGCCATCTAAGTAGGAGCCGGCGGCAGAGACATAGCAACTGCGCCGCTCGTGACGATCCCGGACTATTGTAACTATTGCTGTTTACAACAGCCGAAGTCACGCTAAGTGTGTAAACAGCTTTACTTGAAGTATAATTATTATTTTACGAACAGTACAACAATTTATTTTCTTATTGGCCCCGAAGGGAAGGCTATAGTCTTTTGACCACATTCCCTAGTCTTACGTCCTTAATTTGGTTCTCTATTGTGTCACCTAACTTTTTTATCCATAATTTAAAGTGCCATAACTTTTTTTGTCCTAATCATCATTTGTCCGAATGATAACTTACCCGAACTTAATATCACATAATATCACATGCCATAACATTGAAATCCCTAAATATTATATGTCCTAAATTCGTTTGTCATAAAAATTACAATCAATAATATACAAAAGACATAAAACTGTTTTCAATAAAAGTTATAAGTCCTAAGTAGTAGCATGAAAGCAAGCATGCAGTATGCAAGCAAGCAAGCATGCAGCATGCAAGCAAGCATGCAACATGCAGCAGGCATGGTTTCTGTCACGGCTCCGGCGCTGCGGGGCTCCGGCGGTCCCACGCGAGTTTATCGTCGCAGATTGATTGTAAAGCTCACCACCGATTGTTACAACCACCTGCTCCTCAACTCGCGGCCCGCCTCGCCCCTTCGCGCCTACGCAATTTTAAATTACACTCTAGGGGTAGGGCAGACAAGACTGCGTGGAGTCGGATTTACAGCGATTCGTTTCTGTCACTAAAACCTATTTATTAGCAAATGTTTTAGGACTAAAAAAAATATTATAAATGAACATTCGGAATAATACACGTTATTTAACACAATACTTAGGACATATGACTTTAGCTCATGTAAAATTAGGAGATTCAATTATTATAGTACTCGATATTATGACAGAATACTTTTAGAACTAAAGATAATTCTGTCAAACAAAATTTCGGGATTTTGAACATTATGGTTACTGAAGTTTATAGCAAAGGTGTTATGGATAATGATTTTCGGACAAACAATTTTAGGAGAAGTAAGGGAGTACCCCTTAATTTCTTATGTTTTGCATTAGAATGCGGATGTAACACATTTTAATGGTTTTTGGAGTACCTAGTAACAAATATATCGATTCGACCTTCTCGGCAAGTTTCGAGTGAGGTAGTCAATACTACAATAAAATTCTCAGCTCCACTTAACCGAGATCGCGCCTGTTTCAATTATTCCATATATTTTCCAGGTGCGTGGACAAAACTACACCAATTTACATAAAAATTTCTACTATGAATCAATTTACGAATAATTAAAACAGCCGCTAAACTTCCAATCCCGCCAAAAAAAAACCGTTGGCTAAAAGTTTACCCGGATGCAACTGAGACCAGTACCGTCATTTGTCTATGACATCGACAAATGATACTGGAGTACTGGGCCATTAGGCTTTGGTCGATTTAAAATTATTTATAATATGCATGTATTTCACATTTTTATTGATTTTATAATCATTATTTTATTTGTATTTATATATTTCATTTTACTATGTGTTCCATGAGTATATCCGTGGCATCACAGGCTCTATCGGAATACTAGCACTGAGTTATTAATTTTCTTAAATATCGCAGCATATGCTGAGATATGGACTTTTTTGGCCTCGCACAGATTAAATACTTACAAACATTTATTATTTTTCATTTATTATACTTTTTTTTGTATTGGCGTGTCCCAAATAAACATTTTTCTTTCTTTAAGTACTTTAAATAAAGCGACTGCCTATCTCACCATCATAACACAGTAACTGGGTAACACAGTACCCCTTTGCCAAGACTGGTGTCAGAGTTTCTGTAACGACTGTCAAAGATCCTCAAGTGACAGCCGGGATCAACGACTCAACGTGCTTTCCAAGGGACGGAGGAGTCCCGATATGCAATGAACCCAATCCTTGATTAATTTTACTTATGGCCGGATCCAATAACGTATTTACCTTTAACCAACTGTCAAATTAGCTCACAACAGTAGCTGAAACGACGCAACGAAATGACAGCGCGCCATCGACCAGGGTCTTCTGCTGATCGGACAGCAAGCCACCCAACCCTCGTCGTCAGGCCTGCGCCTATAGTGGCCGGGGATTGCCCTGCGAATCCCGACGCCCGGAGCGTCTTCTTCTGTAGCGACCTTGTCTTTCCATCGCGCGGCCCGCCTCCTCCTTCGCTAGCATTACTGCTTCGCAGAAGAAGGTGACCGCTTCCCAAGCCTCCTCGCTCCGGACCATGGATTTAACAAGGGCCAGACGCGAGAGGTCGCGGCCGCTGATCGCCTCGACGAGGACATGGCAGTGCTCAACCCAAGCAGGGCAGACCTACACCGTGTCCTCCGGGCGATCCCCACAGTGCTGACACCCGGGCGTGTCCTCCCGCTGAATCCGAAACTTATACCTCCCAAAACAGCCGTGTCCGGTGAGTACAAGGAGAGAAAGAGAGGCCTTACCGCCGCAATTGTGGCGTGGCCAGCGCTGGGTCGCGATAGTCGCCGTCTCCATACCGCCATGGTATCCTGCCGGAGCGTCCGCCGCGCTGCAGATTGCCGCGGCAGCCGAGTTTCGCCCTGGCGAAGCTCCTCCTCGCGCCATGCGTAAACGTGCGCGAGGGCTCTCGCCTCCAGATCCCTTGGCGTTAATCCGGCAAGGAGGCTCGCCGCCTCACCGGAGACCGTGCAGTATCCTCGCAAGCCGGGTGGCCATAACCCTTTCGGACGCATTGAGTTGGCGGGCTGGTCGTCCCCTCAGCGTTAACGCCCACACTGAAGCCCCATAAAGGGCCATGGACCGCACGACAGGGACAGCTATTACTATAGTAGGCGCCAGATAATCGTGGAATAACGGTCATTGACCCACCTACAATTATTGACATTTTTAATTTGAAAAACGGAATTAATGACACAAAGCTGTCCCGAATCATCATCTCTCGTGATCCTTAACATTGTCTAATAATGAAAAACGATTCATATTTAATTGTTCAGGTACCTATGAACAGTTATTAGGGAAAGGTCAATATACTTTATTCCACATTTATCTGGCGCCTACTATAGTATATTATACAATCCATTAATTCCAGGAAGAAATGGTCGTCACATCTATATGTGAGAACATATAGATGTGACGACCATTTCTTCCTGAAAGTATTGTGTCGCCTGTCCGTGAGGCCTTTAAGAAACTAAAATCAATTTCCTAAACAGCAAGTATATGTTTCACCCACTGCAGCCTTATTAAACACATGAAAGCAACTTACTTTTAATCGACATGGAAAAAACTCGCACAAAGCTCACGCCAACTAGCCCACTTATAAAATGTTTTAAAACTTTGTTTTCACGAACAAAATCCTCTTCGATTGAGAGATTGCCCAAACAGCACTGATCTTCTTTAAAACAATGCAGCATCTCATTTCAACACTAGAGCCATAAAGGAGATCCTCCAAAAAAACTAAACGCCTCCACGATACCATAACGTCTTTATTATCATCAATACCAACATAATAGCCCAAAAACAATCCCGTACCTGTATCCAAATAATTGTATCTAACAACTGCCAACCGTATAATCAAAAGCATATCAGCCGAAATCAATTTTTCATCGCTGAGGTCGATTTTAAAATTATCATACAAAGCGAAGTAGTCCGAAAAACCTGTATACAACGACCTGTATTTCCATCCAACTTGCTTTAACTCAGAGGTCTGTATTTCTGGGCTTTTCCGAAGAAGCAGTTCGAATAACCAGTTTAAAAAGACCCCTGATTTAAGCCAATTGGTTTTAAAGCACAGTTCAGTGTTTCTGGTCATTTGTAAGCTGGTGAAGTATAATTAGATAACAAGTGCTATGGTCCAATAAAATTGATTTAGATACACGGAAAGCAATTGTGTTCGGTTGTACACCTACATGAGTAATTGTGGTCTTTGTGGCTTATTATGTGTGTTTTTGTAATTATTATGTAGTTGGTCTATAGTCGTGCTGTGAATACTAAAATATTCGCTTTAAGCTTTGACACTCTATTTTATAGTTTCATTCATATTTTGTTGGACTGACGCTCACGTTTTTTAGTATTTAACTCGACTTCTTCACTGCCTATACTATCTATACTTCTATACTAAAGCTCAAGTGTTTGTTTGTTTGTTTGAAGGCGCTAATCTCTGGACCTACCTGTCGGATTCAGATTATTTTTTGTATATGATGCCACATTCATGAGGAAGGCTATAGGCTATACGGGAACGGGAAAAAACGGCAGGATATGCGCGTACGAAGTCGTGGGCTAAAGCTAGTCCCAGTATAAACCAGTAGAAGTCTTCTGTGGATTATTTTCTGCAGACCACTGTGACGTGCCGATGCCGTACAGATTCTACTGTAAGAGAGAGACGGAGCTATAAATGACAAATAGCACCATCCCTTTTTCTCAGCGAATTCATGATGGCAATGTCACATTATAGTAGGTATTTGCTCATTAGTGCTCTTTGGGCTAAAAACGTTATTTACCGCCGTTAATTCCCGTATAGAACTACAACTGTGACGCCAAAAAAAAACAATCGATAGAAACAAGCAAAGACGACACCCTGACATGCCAAAAATCAAACACCAACTTCACAAACCCAACTCGAAACAAAGAAAACACTTTGCCTATAATGAGCACTATTTCCATTAATAATTTAGTTCTCAAAGCAGCGTGTTACCCAAGTGTCACTCCGTGCACGCACGGGCACGACGCTAGCACGTCGCGTGCAGGCGGTGTCGGCCAATTTGCACGTCGCACGTCCAGGCTCAATTTACCTGTCAAACCGCGCAGCGCCATTACCGCTGACTTGTGAAGCGGGATAGCGCTTTATAAGAATGGAGACGGATATTCTTGGGTTTGAGGAGTTTTGGTGAAAAATTGATAAGGGTTGGAGTCGGATGGAGATGGATTTTGAGGTCGTGGTGGTCGAGGATTGTGTTTATAATGTGCTTGCTACGAATCTGTAGTGAAAGCGCACTAAAAGGTGAGTGTTAAAGCTCAAACGTTAACGTAACCTCAGCCATTTATCAGCGCTGCATTCAGCGTTAACCGCTTGATTGCATCAGACACGAAACATTATTAAGACATTCTCAGCCCTAACGCGCCGGCCCCGCCGCCTGCCTACCTCATTAGAAATTAATTTACGCTCAAAATAAGCTAAACGGTCAATATCATCGAAAGTTTGAGTGTACGTGATAGCGCGAGAACGCAATCATCTCGACAAAAAGTTCTGCTAACAGATTACGATCCAATTACGACACACTGAGTCAACATTCGAATCAAACTAAATACGTGACGCCGGGACGTGGACGGCACGACGCCGCGCCGGACCGCGGCCCACAATTTGCCCACCATCACATTCAATCACCTCCAACTAACGACCGGCCGCAAAAAACACACGACAGACTCTCAGGAAGTCGGACAACAATAAAAAAACAAATAAGTAACCCGAGCAAATTAAGTTATAACCTTAAACACGTATGAAGCCATCATCCCAACGGTGTAATCATATTAACGACTACAAAAGGAGCGGCAAAAAACACAAAAATTAGAGGATCGGGAAATGTGGGCCAAACAAAAACGTAACGCATCGCCTAATTATAGCTGTTGGACCAAAAAACAATTTTATGTTCGGCGGGCCGGCGCACACTGGCGCCTTTATGCTGTTTGATTATAGCGCGCGGCTACTAACTTGACTATTACACTATGATAAAAATAACGTAACGATCATGACCTAACCCGCAATTTCTGCGTTTAAGTAATGCCTCAACGCATGTTTTGGGCGTGAATTTATAAACAATGCGTCATAGCTTTCTTCAGTATACACAATTTTTCTTTCCACCTCGGTCGAGAACTTGAAAGCTCAAATCGGATTTCAAATAATCCGTCCGCAGTGTTATCCTCAACAAAAGTCAACCCGTGTCGACTGCTTCCCGGGCAAATCCTTTATTATTTCGACGTGTATAATATTTTTATTTTGTTCTTCCACGATTATTATTTATGAATTATTATTATTTGAGAATTTATTATTAACTTGGAGAGCAAGCGCGGCCTTTTCAATTTGCCACAAGGTGCCGGTCGCGGCTCAGGTATGCAGACCCGCATTAATTTTTACGTTTTTTCTTAATACCTTTTTGACATTTCTTCTGTTGCGTATCGCTAATTAAATTTCTGTTTAGTTCTCATAAGATACAAATTGATTTGGTCCGTAATTTAATTAAGTCTTTAATTTGGTCGGAGCGAGATTAACCGCTGTGTTTATGTGTAATGACTTGCAAATGGTAATTGGAACGTCTCAGACAGATGTTTATATTAATACTTGTGTATGCTCGTTTGGTTCTACTTAAGTTATTCATAACACTAATGAAGTAATCGACATTTATTCCTTTTGAGTTGAAAATATTAACGAAGTGGTGGAGTAGTTAATGTAGTAAGATGTAAATACGTTCGGCCTAGCCGCTATAACTTCGAGCTTGCCAGGTTCTGATATTGATGTTGCTGAGTCAAAAGGGTTTAATAGACCTGAGGAAAATAGGAGGTTAATGACCCTGACTGCAAAACCAGAGGTCGTGGGTTTGATTCCCATCCAGGATAAATCTTTGTGTGATGAGCATGATCATTTGTTCTGTGTCTGGGTGTAATTTGTCTATAATATGCATGTATTTAGAAATATGTAAGTATGTTTATCAGTTGTCTGGTTGCCATAGCACAGGCTCTGCCTAGTTTGGGATCGGATGACCGTGTGTGAGTTGTCCCTAGAAATTATTATATTATTATTATTATATTTCTTCAATGCTGAACAGTTCAGTTCAATAACATGTCGGGTCCAAAATAACTCTATTATTTTGGGGGTTTTACATCGTAACAATAGTTTTATGTCTATACTAATATAATAAAGCTGTAGAGTTTGTGGAGGCCTATGTCCAGCAGTGGACGTCTTTCGGCTGATATGGTAGCGGTAGAATTTATTTATTTGTTTGAACGCGCTAATCTCTGGACCTACTAGACGGATTTGTAAAATTCTTTTTGTATAATATGAAAGCTACATTATCGAGGAAGACTATACGCTATGCGGGAACGGGAAAAAAACAGGATATAGGTACGCGTACGAAGTCGCGGGCAAAAGCTAGGTGATTACTAAACGTAATGTGATTAATCAGAAGTTAGACTTGCTTTCATAACTACTTCAACAAAACAACTTCAACTCCGAACAACCTCTCCAAAAAAACACCGAACACACCAATTTAAAAACACAAAACAGTTTAACCCTCCGCTAGCCGCACGATAACATTAATATTACGAGGCTTATCATTTAATAAGAGTAGAGCCTACCGATTGTTCGTCCGTCCGTTCGAGCCCGGCTATTCTGCCCTGAGAAGCCAATAAGCGGTAACTCAATCAAAGCGAATTTGGAGAAAAAACGGATTTTGAAAAAAAGTACTTTCCTCTTCGAGTCACCTTAAATATTTAAAAGCCACGCGAAATGTTGGTAAAAAGTATCTTAAGCCCTCTGCAGGTCCACGACTATATCAATATATAATATGTTAGTCATAGTGATTCCATGGCTAGATATACATAATGACTGGTTATTATACAACGTGCAACAGAATAAAGGCAATAACTCTTAAGGGATCATTGTACTCAACATTATGAACAACTTTTACTATGGAAAATATCGACTCCCCCATACATTTATGTGTGCATACCTAGACAAAATGTACTGAACAACTGTTTTTGTTTTTCGCAATATCGGGGCAATAACTAGATAATTTTATTAATTCTGTGTTAATTATCACTTTGTCCAAATTGAGTAGATATTAAACATAAAATGTTACAAGTGTTTGAACTAGCCCACTTGAGAGCCAATATACATTTTTTTTAGCAACGTTCGTATTCTCTCTCAGTCGCAATCTGTCAAAAAAGCAATAAATTAATGAATGAAGAAATTAATGTCTGAAAAACGAGGGTTTTTCATACATTTTTGATAGATTGCGACTGAGATACGAATGCGAACGTTGCTTAAAAATTACTTGAATTGCCATTCTGATGTGGAAAGTATAAAGTGAAAAAAAAATGAATTTTTGAAAATTTTGAGATAGCGCTGGTTTGGCTTCCGACGGCAGTATTTAATTCGTCGGATAGCCGACCGCTACGGGCGAGGTGTGCGTTTGAGAAATTACCCCTCAGATACTGCACACATTGTTACTGCTTGTTATAAATTACGCAAGTTTATGCCGATAGTACCCCCGCGGCGGTGGGGGGTTAACGCCGTGATTTGTGTTGCCAGCGCTAAATACTGTGCGCTGCTAAATATTGGAGGTTTTGATTGGTAATTGAAGTGTGTTTGGTGTCAGATGAGGTATAATATGTCAATTGTGATTAGATGTGAAGAACATAATATTATCTGCCGTCTCATCGACATATTAGAGTGATGGAAGAGGTTGTGCACCTGTGTTTGCTCACACACTTGTGCTGATGGCTAGTCTCGGTTGAGAGTGCCCGCCATGGCCGAAATCAGTCAGAACGACTATATATTATCTCACGAGATACATAAATGGTATCTGTGATAATTGGAAAAACCCGAAATCTCCAATTTCATAAATAAAACATGAAGTGTCATGTGGAAGTATGAATGTGTATGAAGAAGAATGACTAAAAAAACTACTTAGTGTGGATTGTGTGAAAGGTGATCTGAATAGCAAGGATTTTTTTTTTATGGATGGGACATCATCAAATGACTTCTTCCGCTCTGGGTCGAGTGGAAGGGCGTGTCAGACTCATACTGACTAAAACCCATCCGTGTTCCTTCTAAAGCCCTTTGCGTTCCAGGGTCGCGGTGACTCTTTCGAACAAATTCCGCAACGAATAGCAAGGATACATCTCTATTTCGAGCCATTTCAATGGTGACTTAATTATGACAAAAATTTGTGGTGCTGCAAGAAATAAAAAGACATGCTTTGCCAACCCCATTTTTAGGATTCCGTACCCGAAGGGTAGCTAACGGATAGTACGTCCGTCTATCTGTCAGTGGGCTGTATCTCAAGAACCGTAATAGGTAGACAGTTAAAATTATCACAGAGTGTATATTTCTATTGCCGCTATAACAACAAATTATAAAAATTGAATTGGCAATTAAAACTCCCATTCAAGAAACGTTTTTTTTTTCGGTTCACCCTTCGTTTGCAAGTTCGACTTACACTTGGCCGCTTTTTAGTTAGGAACAGGAGAATGACTAAGAATCTTTTGAATATATTCAAAAGATTCTTAGTCATTCTCCTAACAGATTATTTTCACAAACAATTCTTCGCTCCAATTCGCTTTTTTGCTCTACATCACCAAATCTCAATTTCTAATTTTATAACCCATTAATAACAGAAATCCCATACAATATCCTTGACGCGCCCGCGCAGCCCCGCGCGTCACTATCGGGCATCTGCGCCCGCGACTGCGTGGATGCGCCGCCCCGCCATTTGTAACCCGAGCGCCGCGCAGATCGCACGCCTAAACTATATTATTTATTAACCAAGCTTCTTCCTGAGATGGGTACGGAATTACGGACGTTTGTGGTGGGAAAGGTGGTATTTTAGTTTTGAAATTATTGCCTAGGGTTAATAAATAAATGATGAGAATTGAATAATGATCTGAGTTTAGAGATATAACCAGCTGTGAAAATGGGGTCAGCCATTATCACAGCTGGCTATGTCCTCTGTCTCTATATTATATGCCAAAACTGCTCCGTTGGTCTCGCGGTCGCAAAATCTGGGTTTGATTCCCAGGTCGGGCAAAAAGTGTCAGTGGGTTTTTCCAATAGGAATTTCTCAGTGACAGCCCGGAGTTTGGAAGTTGGTGGTGTGACAACCCCGTGCCTCGGAAAGCACGTTAAGCCGTTGGTCCTGCGCTAGACCTCTCTCCGGTCGTGTCGGGTTGCCGTCCCATCGGAATATGAGAGTGATGGAAGAGGAAGCGCACCTGTGTTTGCACACATACTTGTGCACTATAATATGTCCCTTGCCGATGGCTAGTCTCGGTTGAGATTGGCCGCCATGGCTGAAATCGGTCAGGAGGACTATATATAAATATGTCAAAGAATTCTTAGTAAGCGAATAGTTTAACTTAACAAAAGAAAACTTGTGCATATTAGGTTTCTACTGTCTCAACACACTCGAGCATCGAGTCTGCTTAAATGAAGCTCAAGCTATGCTTAGTTAGTAAACCCCAAATTCTGAACTACTAATTTAAAGTTGAGCATTTCGTCCCATCACTTCACGTCGGTGTCGTAAGAGGCGACTAAGGGACTCACCAGAGAATTGGCAGCAGCATTCTCTGGATTGCAACAGCTACACTGCGATCGCAAACCCGCCTGCCAAGATATGATGATGACGATGATGATTTCGTCGCCATTTTTTTTACTTTTCAGGAGAGTAAATACTGCAATAAAACTGAGATACACGCTGTTGCTGCGGTTTTCTGTACAAAACTGATACACGCGACGTTTATCTTTTTTGAATAACATTACTCCATTGGTTAAAACTCTATTTGATTCCTCAAACAACGGGTCATGCGATTCCCATATCAAATGACATACGAAACGTAATTCGTTCAAAGACTTCTGCGGTGTTAGAACTTAAGCGACGTTTTGTCAATCCCTACTTGAGCCTATCAACATATCACATGCTTTTTTCATCGTCGTTCATCGCCAAATACCCCTAGTTGTCTTCATCATGAGGTACGAAAAAATCGAACAAAGCCTAAAAAACTTAAACTTTGCTAAAAAACACGTCTTCAGTCTGACCGACATTACGAACACGTAATCGGTAATACCAACCCAATTAAACAATTTACCCCCAGACACAAAACAGCATAATTTTATGCCATCATATGAGGATACCACGAACAAACTTCAACACTTTCTTTTAGCCCATAAAAAGTAATGGTCAAATACCATGATGATGTATAAATTTCATTAAAAACCATTTTGGAAAACTATACCCTGCCAAACGCGTGACTTGAAACTCAAAACAGCTTTTACTTGCAAATTATTTGGGTACTTAAGTACGTAAAGTAAGTATGTATCGGTCAAATAATAATATGCATTAAAACGTATTACGGGTGATAAAATTTATATGTCTTCATTAGCTGCTTGGCGTGACTAATTTCAAGTGGTGTCTGGTCTTCTGTCTGACTTAATCGAGCAATTACTCCTTTAAGACCAGACTTCGCACTTACCGATAAAAGTTCATTTAGCTATTAAAATACCATCTAATGTACTTACAATTAACTTCATCATTGACTCGTATGTAAAGAAAGCAGCAAGGACGCAGACGTAATTTCTGAAACACTTTATTAGCAGTTCTTGACTTTGATTCCGCGATGGACGATTTCTACGATGGAATGAGCAAGCCCAGAAGATACCTAAGATCCGCTAAACAGACATCTTCATCATCTGCCTAGCCTTTTCCCGACTATATTGGGATCGGCTTTGAGTCTTTCCGGCTTCTAATAGTCCGAAACGACTGCCAAAGATCTACAAATGGCAGCCGGGACCAACGGCTTTCTGAGGAACGGAGGACTCTTGGTATGTTTAGATGGTATGATATGTATGGTATGTATATCTTGGTATGCACAGACCGACCTCGGCAGGTGTTGCTTAACCGATCGATCGATCCAGCACACAACAGCCACACCAGTTATACTCGTAATTTAGCCACGAGCTCCTTCGCCAAACAGTATTAATCCCAAATCCATGTATGATAATTATGTAATTACAGTTAATATTTAAAACTGGACGTTCCTATAACATAAATGTAACGGACTTGTTATCTCATCATATCATACCAGACAGAGACATAGGCATCCCTCAAGACGAAAGAAGGGAGGGGGTTTGCCATGTTCACCACGCTTGGCAGGCGGGTCGGTAATCGCAGTGTAGCTGTTGCAATGCACAGAAGCATAGAGAATGCTTCTGCCCATTCTCTGGTGAGTCCCTTAGTCGCTTCTAACGACACCCACGGGAAGTGATAGGATGGTGCTATTCTTTTACGTCCGATACCATACAGAACTACGGCACCATACATAACTTCTTGTTATTTAGGTCTGACCAAATATTATGCACTATGCGCTTCATTAGAGAAGATTGAGGTTCCTATTCACGATGAAACACAGACCTTTAAACCTGAACTCCAACATTTCCCTACGCATTTCTTTTGTACTTCGATACAAAAAGCCAGGAACAGTTAATCGCGCCCGCGGCCGCTATCACAGCGCTGTTATTATTTTTCATTGTTACTGTTATTACCAGCAGTCGGCTTATTATGCCGGCGTTACCACGCTTAACTAACTATTAAAGGTACTCTCTTAACGCCTTATTATTATGATAAATCCGCGCGATTGTCCGAGAACGCGAGCTTTTTAAACAATGGAAAGTCGCGAGAACGGTGAGGCGAATTATGAAATAAATAAGATTAGCTTTTGTAAGAAGATTTTTTAAATTGAAATACTCAATTATTCCAAAAGCGTTCGTTACCAAACATTTTTAAGGAAACGGGCATGTCCTAGGATCAGAAACTCGAAGACATTTGACATCTACTAATCCATATTGAGTCCCGCCACGTCGTGGATAACTGACCTCCCAGAGAGGAGGCCTGTTTACCAGCTGTGGGGCACATGATAAGCTTATTATGACTTTGATGATGAACCTATATTATGTACGCGCAGACGCAGAAATGTAAGTGTCTGAAATGTCTGAAATCTGGAGTGATATTATAATATCTTAACATTATTTTCGTTTTGTTAGTCCATCTGTGTCCCACTGCACTGCTGAGCAAAGGCCTCCTCCATATCCTTTTAGATACTCTTTTCTTGCGCCACCGCGAACTAGCTTTCGTGGTGCACGTCCAGGTCATCCCACCACCGCTTTCATCATCAGCATCATCATATCAGCCGAAAGACGTAAGTACACTGCTGGACATAGGCCTCCCCAAGAGTCGGCACACCAACCGGTCCAATGCGTCTCGCATCCATCAGCTACCCGCGACCCTCATCAGGTCATCGGCGTCTTCCAATACGCGGTCGCCACTTGAGAACTTTTCGGCTCCATCGACCCTCTGTTATGTGCCGTGCTCACTGCCAGTTCAGTTTGGCAATCCTTCGGACTATAACCACTGTTTTGCTTTAACATTGTCATGTCTTCATGCATTATGAGTCTCATTCCGTGATTTTTTTACTTTCCTATTGGTGTAATAAGTTAATAGGTGTAAACAATTAGTATATTACTCAGTTTTATAGCAACAAACGCTACAACATCGACACGTCAAGCAAATCAGAGCAATTACACAATACAGCTTTATCTATTTTGCTGTCGGCTTCTGACAACTTGTAATGTTGCAAACCAATCGGTTAGCTTGTTGAAAAATAAACGATTGTTTTGGAGCAGGTTTGTTTTTATTGTGGTGCCTAATCTCATTAGTATCTACATTCGTAGACCAAAAAAAGTACCAACAAACATTTTAGGTAGAATAGCTACCAACTGAATTGTTTCTTAGGTATTATTTGTATATTCTTTCCGAAACAAAATTCTATTTTTTTTTGTTGTACACCTACCACAGTGTAGTTTTTTTAAACGCAAAGGTTGTCGTGTCAGCCAATGGCTTAATAGCCACGAGTCTCGACCAACACCTTAGGACGCTCTCGTTAGGCAGCTGGATCAAGGGCTTGATTCAGAAAGCAGTACTTTTGGGCATGGCTCGTATTGTTAGCTGGAGCCCTGACCGCCGGTAGCTTGGAACCTGTTCCCGATACCGGTGGGCAACTTCATCATCAGCCAAAAGACGTCCACTGCTGGACATAGGCCTCCCCCAAAGTGTTCTTAAAGGTTGACTGGTTGAGAATGCTTTGTTGCATTAAGTCTGTTCATGTATCACTTTTGTACATAAAGTTTATATAAATAAATAAGGTAACCTGAGGGTTGAGACACGCGTCCGTCATCTTCACAATGGTCATCCATATGTACTGAAGGTAATTTCCTATTCAATCACGCGTCCCAAGCGTCTATTGACTGTCAATATTTGCCCACTGTGCTAATCTATTTTCAAATATGTAGAACGTGTGTGTATCTGGATTCATTAGATGTGAAACTGCATCATTCCTTTTATAAAGTCCCTGAAAAACAATACAAAAGGCGGGACCCGGGTACGTCTGCCCCTATATTTGGCCTTTTGCCTCAAAAACAATGCTGACTCCAAAGACTGCACTGAAGCTGGATAAGGCAAGAATAATGGCATTCATTAATTAATACTGCGCATACGTGACCATTTGTTTCGGATCTCTCACTCCCTGACCGCCAGATACTGGTTGGTTCTATCCTGTACCCTGATTTAATCGTGGATCCTTTTGAAAATAGAATGCTTTATAGGATAGACCTGGGAACTTTTTTTTTATCTCTTGAGCTCTGTCACGTCTGATAAAAGGCTGAATGAGGTCTACAATGGAACGAGTGGACTCAGTTGCCTGGTGTTCCTTTTTTGGAACAGACTACTGCTCAAAATGGCTTTTAGTGAACTTTAGAGAAACACTTTTCTGAACAATGTTCTCTGTTCTGTGTTTTTTCCCCAAACCAGCGCTGTTTCATTCCAATCAAATATTCATACACTATTGCCAGAGCGATAACTTCACTTTGCCTCTAGAGCACACCACATAGCGCCATATTGTCAAAGCAAGGTCATAAATACCAATAGGTGCTCCTTTCCAGAGTGTGAACATCTTTACATCAGTTGGGCCTAATACCAGGGCCTTAGGAAGAACCGTGTGTAAAGTTTTACTTATTTTTCTACAACCTCCAACCTCCGAAGTCTTTTTAAGATAATTCAAAAGCATGAAGCTTGGTTGCAAGCGGAGCAAATCAGCATGGAACCATGACCGATGGTATCGCGCGGGGTCACACAATAACACTTTGCAGCGGCAAATGAAACGCTTTTATGTAATTGGCCGAAGTTGCCGGCACACTGTGCGGTTAATGTGAGGTTTATGGACAAAAATGTCTTTGTGATTTTATAACTTACAATTTTATGAAATAGTGACATTTCTGTTCTTATTTTGGATGTTAATTACGTTTAACAAAATAATGGTTTTTACACCTTCTGTTATCAACACACCTTTTGTTTCATTCTTCAATAAATATTATCTGGCAATTGGAAACTAACCATGCGTGTCTTATATTACACTTAATTTCCAGGATTTTTTTCCTTGGTATGATTTGATTGAAATATATTTTCTAAACTCATGATCAAATAAGTAAACCTTATTCAAATAATCTTATTTAAAAACATAAACATTCCTACAAATTTAACGCGCATTTTGTCCACGCGGCTTCCCAGTAACGCACCGTGCACCCATAAGGCGGGGCACTTTTTAACGATTGCCATCGAGCGTGCTCGCGCCGTCTTGTGTTTCCGACAATTATAATACGTCATTTTTTATTATAATTAGTATCGCCTTTATTAATTAAAAGTTCACCCGGTAACGCTAACGAAAAAAATAATCAGTTACTAATTTTATGCGCGACTTCCAGTGTTTCAGTTTTTCGAAGAGTGTTTTGGTTTCTCGAGCTTTACTCTCAAAAAGACCTCTAACTGCAAAGATATAGGAAACATTTTGACTTGGATTGTCGCTGAGGTGATATTACGACTTGAATTTTAATGCTTTTTATGTATGTACGAGAATTGGCCTTCAGATATCCCAAGAAAAGTACGCGTTTCGGGAACTGGAAAAAATGAGCCTCAGAAATTGTTTTTCAAAAATTACTCTATGAAGCAACCTTTGTGATAATTTCAAAACACGAAGATTTCCGAAGCGCACACTTTTTATAGTTTACCTCTAATTAAAACATCAGTTCTTATGCAACAACGACACATTATATTAAGAAAAATGGTGTAGGCTTTATCTAAATATGTAGACATAGCAAAAAAACACTTATAACGAACGAAATTAACGCGACCCGGAAATAGAAAATGCAGGATTTTTCCACATAGGAACAAACACAAAATAAACTCAAAAACCTCATTTAAAATCCCAAACCAAGCAAAAACAAAGGAACCACAATTTACAAAATTCATTCACGCCCACACTTCTAAATAATGCGTAATAACTACTAATAGAAGTCACGCAAAACACTACATTGTGTACTTTGATGCGCATACGCAGCGGACAACGCCTCAGACGACGGACATAATTAAATTACACTGTACGACGACTACGAGTTAATTAACTGGCCACAGTAATTGAATATTAAATTTATTGCTAATTACGTTTTCTGTGTGAGTTTTGCTGTTTTGTTGTTAATACACATGCCGCCGAATAATTAATACGCGTTATGTGTTCTGTTAATTGCTTTTCATTTTGTTGCGTCCAAGCTGTCCAAGGATATAGAAACTGTAGTAACTAACAATGTTTACGGTTATATAGAAACAAGAAACTAATTCAATTTACAAATTTCTGCCAAGATATTGAATTTGCACCTATTATTATTATTTCTTTCCTTTTTTTAATTGAAAAGCGTTAAAATGCAAAACTTTATGCACAAGTAAAACACGCTGCTCAAAGGCGGACTAAATGCCTTAGGCAAATAAAAAAAAACAAAAAAAAACATACGGGGCAGTCTTTGGGGACTGCCGATAGAAGTGAAAACTCAGCGAAAGCTAAAACGTTCGGTGACGATGACGCCAGTTCCATAATTTTTTGTTCACCCAAAAAGTACACATATATACACAATATATATATATATAAGTCATGGAAAGCGTTCGGGGACGATGATGCGAGTTCCATGATTTTTGTTCACCCAAAAAGTGCTCAACGCGCCTAAAGAAGTTTTCACTTCAAAAATGCCCAAAGAAATCCTATCCTGCTCATAGTAAAAAAACGTAAAAGTCTGTTTGGATGTTTGTTCACACTAGACATATTTTTAGTTAAAAAAGTGATAGACATAATTTTAATACTAAAAATAAAAATAAATTAGATCAACCATTTTATAGATTAGCTAAAGTACACACATCTTTCATGGGGTACTGTGTTAAATGTTACAACAAAATACCTTGTGACATATTAGAACTAAATGAAAAATTTAAAAGTTATATTAAAAGCACGCTTTGTAAACAAGCATATAACAAATTAGACACATTCAGGATAAGAATGCTTGGAAACATGCTGATCTTGCTCCATAGGACAATCAAGAGTGTAGAGTGAATCAAACTGGTTGGCATAATGTATTTAACTATATAGATGTACTTTTTTGTGTATTTATTAATTTTATTTTTCTATTAAATAACTCACACACTGTAAAATCAATTGATTGCAATATTTGTAAATATGTGAGTAATATTTATTGTAAAACTTTTATTTGAAAACAGTACATATGGAGTTTCTTGTCCGTTCTTCTCCATAAGAATCTAACTAACTAACTTTGTGAATGGACAGTATAGTCACTTTATTTTTATACATATTCTTTTAACTGTAGGTAGGTAATGTTCAAAAGTGCCTTTTAATTTTAATGGCCTAATTGGAATAAACGTTTTGACTTTGACTCACAAACCATGGTTTGGATTAAGAGTAAGGATACTTTTTAACCCGGTAGTATGTTCCAATAGGAATATTTTCACGCGGCTGAAACCGCTGGCATAACCTATTTATTATGTTCCAAAGATATGCGACTAGAAACATAAAATTAACACGTATAGGTAAGTACCATTCAAAGTAACTCCATACAAACTCATCAACTTGGTGTCAAACAAAACCTCTCAGTCTCATCGCAAAACATATTCTTAGTTAATTTGTCAGCGCACAGAATGTACAGACATCATCCTAACTTATCGCCCGGAGTCATAGGTCAGCATCAACACCACACTTTCTCTATCACTATAAATAATGACATAATCAGAAACCTTTCGGCGCAGACGCAATAAAAATCGTCCACACGACACGTCATAACGTAATGACACAACGTTTGTATTAACCATTTTTTGTATTAAGCCGATACGGGAATAAGCATACAATTTTGATGTCCCATTTATTCTGATCGAAGGTGTACTTGTACAGTCGGGTCTCAGTTCTCAATCCTGTTTGACATTAGATATTGGAAAGCAATTTACATGAAGATGGAAAATAAATTATTAATAGTAATACAGCAGTAATATATAATATAGCATAGCTGTTATAAATAAATGGATAATAAGTTGGTATAAATATGTGCGTAGATGTTGAGTTTGTCAGACCGCGAGTGTTCCCACACAAAGTGATGTGTTTAAGTATGTTTTACTGAAATTGGGTATTTTAATAATGTTAATTGATGCAAATCAAGCGAGCGATCTTTAATGAATGTGGTGTTAAGTACATATTGGATGTTAATTATCGTTAATCAACGTTATAATGTGAAAAAAATTGATGTCTTAACTTTGTTTTTTCAATTGGAAGTAATTTTAACTCAACACTGACTTATTGAGATTCAAGTTTGTGTATGATGCCTTGAACATGGGAAGGAACACAACCCGACTGCTACACTTAAACTTTTTTAGCCATTTATATACAGGTTAAATAACAGATTTTAAAATAAAATTCTCTATAGGGGTTGTGGTGTTTCAGACGTGAGTGGTCATGTTTATTTATTTATTTAACAATTTATGTACAGACACCTAATACAAAAGATAAGAAGAAGGGAACAGAAAAATAGGTACCTACAAAGGTGATGCTTATGTATTTGTCACCGGAAAATTGCAGACTCAAAACAATTCCACGCGATATTTTTCAATTTTCGGCGTTTAATTTTCCGGTGACATATCTAATTTTATATTAAAAAACAATGGTAATAGAAAAACAAACTTAAAAAAAAAAAAAAAACACGTTTCAAGCAGTCTGATGCAGTTGGAATTTATGTAGACTGGATAAGCCCACTTGAAAAGTAATGTGTTTGGTACTTTTAAGTCGTATTTTGCGCACAAATGTACTCCAGTGCTACAAACACATAAGGTGTGTTTGACCCACAGCGTTCTCTAAATAATCTGGAAATCCTGCTACAGTGATGCTTGTGCTAAAAACCACATACCCTGTACCATAGAGTACTTTTGAAAATGCTAAAAGTGCCTATAAACGTAGCGTAGAAGAAACAATGTAAATAACGAATCGAATAATGTTTCAATAATATTATTATTATTATTATTTTACTATTCATCGCTATCTCACCTGATGTTAAGCGATGATATGGTCGAAAATGGAGCACGCTTGCCTAGAAGTAACATATCCACTCTTGACTTAAAGACTCCCAGGTTGTAGCTATCAGGGAACAGACTCTGCCAGGGAATTCCACTCCTTAGCTGTACGCACAATGAATGTGTTCCCAAAACATTTTGTGTGTGTTTCCACCATGTACCAAGCACCTAATATGACCTAATCAATTCAATTTTGCAATAACATTTAAATAAAAGCATATCTAAGCAACGCCAATAAATTTGACGAAGTTAATAACGCGAGCCAAGTGCATCCATAATAAAATAAAACGAAGGAGTGTCTGACCTTGTACCAACAGATTTATTTTATTAATTTTGATAAGTGAAACCTAACGAGACTCTCGTAGCCAGTTATTATTAATATTCCAACTGGTTTTCACAGCAACTAGAAATAACTAGATTGGGAGTTGGTACTTTAAGTAAGTAGTTAGTTTCAAGACTTGTCTAATCCATCGTTGCCGCTTGTAATTATGGTAAATTACTGCTTTGATAACTTAATAAAATTATTATAAAACGAGGTTGTTATGGTTGCTTGAGTATGTGTTTGTCGTTTGGTGTGATTTCAAAAATTCATAATCTGCCTAGCCTTTTTCCAACTACATTGGGTCGATTTCCAGGCAAACCGGATTCAGCTGAATACCAGTATTTAACGTGGAGCGGCTGCGTACCAGACCTCCACAAACCATCAACTGGGTAACACGGTACATCTCGGCAAGACTGGTGTAAAATTTTCTGGCTTCTGACTATCCCTAATGACTGCCAAAGCTCTACAAATGACAGCCGAGACCAACGGTTTAACGTGCTTTCCGAGGTCCGTGACTTGGTCCGCGTATTTGTCGGCTCTAAAGAACAAAGACTCTCACACAGAGTTCCCCATCCCATTTCTCTTACAGTTAAAAATTCCAAAATGCCTTACTTAACGCATATTTACGTGCCAAAATAAAACCCTATTCCAAATTTCACTTTTCTTTTTTAGAGTTAGTATTTTTGGCTGTGCGTTGATCAGTAAAAAGAATTTTATAAGTATGGATAGATGAATATTTGTTCTATAGGCTATGTATGACTCGTGAACTCTTCATTACTTAATACATGTTTTCAGATATTCTCGCTACTAAAGATTTGAAATAGTTTGGCAGATCCAAACTTAATAAAAAACCACTTGAATACCACAGAAATCACAGGCTCAAAGAGTTTTGCGCTTACTTCAAAAGAAGCCAGTACTTTGTAACTAGCATTAATACCAATAAAAATAAACTCTTAATTTAAATCAGACGGCCATCTGGCCTAGTTGAAAGCCTAACAAATCGTCGACTAATAATGTAGGTACAGTTGACAAAGAAACACGAAGTTGAATCACAATATATTAAAACGATCTCCGATAGCGAGCGGTACCTTATTGATTCCAACAATTGAACCGATTAGCCGTTCGGAACGCCTTCGGACATCTTCGGGCATAAATCTGAAGATAAAAATGTTTGGAGGAGGCGTGAAATCTTATATACAGTGTATTGATATGGTAAGATTATTGTGGTCGGCAGTGTAGTTGAGAAATGAGCTGTGAAATAGCCGTCGCTTTTGTTGATCTATGCTTTCATTACAGTTAATAGAAAATTGTGTATGGCTTCTAAGAGACAATATTTGACTCAATGTACTAATGAACTTAATCTAATCTTTTTCATTTATACTGTATACTAATATAATATAGAGAAATGAGACAGCTGAAGACTTTGTTTGTTTGATTGAGCGCGTCAATCTCTGGAACTACCAGTCGCATTTAAAATTCTTTTTGTATATGATAGCCACATTCATGAGGAAGGCTATAGGCTAGGTATATCTACGGGAAAATAGGGATAAGCGCGTACGAAGTCGCGGGAAAAAGCTAGTCTATACTAATATTATAAAGAGGAAAGATTTTTATTTTTGTATGTAACGAATCATCATCTGCCTAGCCTTTTCCCAATTATATTGGGGTCGGCTTCCAGTCAAACCAGATTCAGCTGAATACCAGTATTTTACGTTGAGCGGCTGCCTACCAGACCTCCACAACCCAATAACTGGGTAACACGGTACTCCTTGGCAAGACTGGTGTCAGATTATCTGGCTTCTGACTGTCCGTAACGACTGCCAAAGATCTACAAATGACAGCCGGGACCAACGGCTTAACGTGCTTTCCGAGGCACGGAAGAGTCTCGGTATGTTAAGATGGTCACCCATCCACAGACCAACCTCGGCAAGCGTTGCTTAATCTTAAAGATCGACTGATCGATTTGTATGTAACGAATAAATTTTAAAAAAATATCTTCGTACTCCCACGTGAACGGTAACTACGCGTGTGAAACCGCGTGACGTCCGGTAGTCTATTATAAAGAGGTCACATTGCTTATTTATTTGTTTGTTTGTTGGAGGTAATGTAAGAAAGTTACTTTAGAGTGGATTAATTATTTCACTAAAACATTGATGCGGAATGCCATTGGCTATCTTGGTCCTAAAAAAAAAAAGGTTTTTTTCGGGTATAGACCACGGAGACAAGGCCGAGGAAAAAGCCAGTGTTATATAAGATTTTACAGTATATATCTTGAGAATACAGAATGCAGCCAAGAAAAAATCAGTTAAACTGATTAATAAAATAATGTTCGATGATGAAAATTATTAGTAGCGTCTAAAATGACAGCGATGGAGTGTTTGTGATGTAGAGATGTCAGCATAGAAGACAGGGTCCGCTAGGGCCAGAGCCTGCCAGGGATGCGAAAATTGTTCGAAAGAGTCACCGCGGCCCTGGAACGCAAAGGGCTTTAGAAGGAACACGGATGGGTTTTAGCCATTAGAGTCTGACACGCCCTTCCGCTCCACCCAGTGCGGAAGAAGTCATTTGATGATTTCCCATCCTTAAAAAAAAAGCGTCCAAAATAAAATTCTCAACAAATGGCTGAATGCCGATAGACAGCCATTACTGTAGTCGTAAACCATCACCGTAAAACATAACTGGAGTAAGTGGCAGATGGTGGAGGGGAACACTATTCGCTATTCTTTAAACTTGTTTATTAGTTAACAATAGTAATTATTTTAATATGTTTCCTAACACAAATTTTTGTTCCTGCGACTTAGCTCTCCTGGGGGACTACTCTCTAAGCCCGAAGTCCGTAGTTTCGGGCTTAGTTGCGTATTCTAGTCCGTATCACCTAACCACTAAGAATTAATGACAACACGATTTGACAGTAACTGTCAAAACGTATTGTCATTCATTCTTAGTGGTTGCCAGCAACTAAGCCCTTAACTACAGACTTCGGGTTTAGAGATTAGCCCCCCTAGTCTTTCTCACAGGAATCGTATGTGCGTTTTCGCAGCTCCGTCTCTCTCCGCGTGTTAGAGAGACGGGGCTGCATAGTAATCATAGCAATATCCTTATTGGGTTCCGTACTCAAAGGGTAACCTATGGAACCCTAGTGCTAAGCCTCCGCTATCCGTCCGTTCGTCCGTTCGTCCGTCAGTCTGTCTGTCAGCTGGCTCAAGAACCGTAGACCGTTAAAATTTACACAGATTGTGTATTTCTATTGTCACTGTAATAACTAATCATAAAAATTTAATTGGATTAAAAATTAAAGGGAGCCCCTTCTTTAATTTTTAATTCAAATAATTTTATATCCCATACAATAAATGTGTTTTTTTTGCTTATGGTACGGAACCCTTCGTGTGAGAGTCCGACTCGCACTTAGGCGGTTTTTCTTCAAAACGGACTAATGATGTCAATCCTTGGGATTGGCTCTAACAAATAGTAAAGTTGACCTTTTTATAATAATAAAATTAGATTGACCCATCAAAGAACATTGGACCGAGTAAGATTCCAAAATCAGGATTGCTGAAGTACCACAAAACCAATCAGAGCTTTGATGACAATAAAAACAAAAAAAAATTGTAACAGATTATTAACAAGTTTCTATTAGATCACAAAAATAAAAATAAAAACTTGTGATCTATCATAATGAAACGTAAAAACTCTTAAAAAAGAACAGAAAAAAATCTAAACACAGTTATCAAAATCTGAATCCGAATCAATAACAACAATAGCATTATTGCTGCATCAAATGATTATCTTTTAAACTTGTCGACCATTCTTAACAAATCGTTAAACTTAGTTCATTATCTTAATTATTTTTACGTTCAATTCATTAAAGCTGTATAACAATTTAGATTATCTTATAGCGAGGTATCTTTAACACCTCTCTCGCGGCGGCGCGGCTCAAAAAGCTCGCTCGTAAACCCAACATGGAGTGAATAAAAAAAAATAAACAAGAAAAAAAAACAAAAACAGCCCGAGAGTATAATAAAGAGAGTCAATTCGCCTTACGTCTCAAGGTGTGAAGCTGTCATGGACGAAATGATGACTCCATTATTAAGCGGCTAAATAATAATTCTTCTGAGTCCCGTTGCAGCGAGTTGATGTGTTAATAAGTTGTGTGCGTCTGTGTGCATGAGCGTATGTGTGTGCACGCAGCGTGTGTGCTGTGAACTTATGTGTGAGCAGGCAGCGTATGTGTGTGCGCGTATCCAAATATGTGTGCAAGGGTACATGTGTTCCCATATGTTTGTGTGTATTTAATTAGGGTTGGTAGTTGTTTGTGGGCGTGCTATAGTTATGTTTTACTATTATTCGATTTTCCTTTGTTAGTTATTGATATGTTTTGAATATGGGTTGTTTATGTCGGATATAGATTCCAGGGATATAATTAAATGATTCAGCGTAATTAAAGATAGAGGCTTCGTATTTGTTGATGCTTTTGTAGATTTTTTTTCATATAAGGTGCTCGTAAATAGTGAATTCCTTTGTTGCACTTCAGAAGAATATGCGGTTAAAATGTTATCTAAATCAAGACTTTAGTAGTCTGGAATAGTCTGGACGATAGGAATCATCTAAATAGATCAGGGTGTTGTTTTTTATTCTAAATAAGTTAATTTGGAAAAGGAGACGGAGGCCAAATAAAAGATAAACATGTCAGCCGAAAGACGTCCTGGACATAGGCCTCCCCCAAGGGGAGGGGGAGAGGGAAGAGGGGGCTTGCCGTAATCGCCATTAATCGGCGATCGCAGTGTAACTTTTGCAATGTACAGATAAAGCTGCTACCCATTCTCTGGTCCCTTAGTCGTCTCTTACGACACCCACGGGCAGTGATGGGATGGTGATATTCTTTTACGTCCTACACCATACAGAAACAATAAAAGATCGGTGCAATAAAAAGAGAGTCAGTGGTGACGGTTGAGAGGATGGAATGGAAGAAGAAAACGAAGCCAACCCGAAGTATCATGGGACAAGTGCAAGAAGATGATCATGAATTTTAAGCTCTTGAAAACGTCTTTAGAAGAACACCAAGATTTATTAAGTACTCCCTAACTTATTATAACTATCTAGCTTTTGCCCGCGACTTCGTCCGCGTGGAATAGTTACTTTGGGCAGCCATTTTTATTTTCTAAGATACTAATTTTTCAAAAACGCTTGAACATATGTTTATTTATTTTTTATCAAGTTTAAATAAAGGTTGCTGTTTTTATATTACCCATACAAACTTCATCCCCTATTTCAACCCCTACAAGCCCTTTTTTAGCGATAAAAGGTAGCCTGTGTTTTGATGCAAGGGGGGAAAATTTGTCAGCCGAGGCGGAATAGACATCAGAGCCGAAGGCCAGCCCATTATGGGGCCGAGGAACTGTAATGACAAATGGCCACGGGCATTAAACGACGTTTTTCAACACAATTACTAAAAAATAAAATGAATATAAACACAATGTTTGGTAACAAATGATTGTAAAAAATTACTTGTGGATTTTTTGTGTGAGTGAAGACTGCCCGGTGACCAGCCCTGGCGTGATAAATACAATCAATTGAATAGACGGGGGCAGACCAGCGACTTTTCCGCACTAGTGTAAAAAATACTTCATTTCGTGCCTAAAAGCAATCTACTGCTTTTTGGCACAAAATTAAGCATATTTTAGGAGCCAGTTTTCGAATGTGTTGAAAAATCAATTGTCATGGAAACTGACCCGTATGATAAAAGAAAGTGGTTCTAATTTTTGCAAAAAATTACCTAAACAAACATTACAAGTTGAATGAAAGCTTGTGAATAAAAAGCTCCCGTACAAATGTAATAAATAGTTACAGCTGCAACAAACACAGAAGATAGTTATGTAACAATTAAACAACACTTAATAAAAACATACTATTTAAATACCCAGCCAGTAGTTAGAGTTACGTACGATTAAATGTAAACTTTTTAATTTGCGGCGACGTTTGCACGCCTTCGCTCAAATGAACCGTTATTATTTACGTTCTATATCTGATGTGACACGAACGTGTTACGTGCTACGTCTGGCTGTACGAGAGGTTTTTGCTTATCAAGTGTTACTGTAATAAGTTACTTTGTATTTTTTTTTTCTTTTTATTTGTGTTCCGTTTTTGTTTTGAATCTGTAATTGGAGGTATAGTGAGCGTATTTTAAATTCGACGATTCTGATTAAAAGCACTATATTCAGATAAAAAAAGTAAGTAAACTAGGAATTTGTAATTTGGTCAGATATCGACAGAGGCCTAGCAAAAAAACGAATATTCACGATGATGGAATCTGACCACATAATATTTAAATAATAATCTAGACTAATACCGTGACTAATAAATTGTGAAAATTAAACAGTCGAATATTTTCAATCTCTCTAACATTAGACATCAACGCTCACAACGCCACGACGAGTCACGTAGTTGGCAAAAAAAACAAACCATTACGCCGGTTTTTCCCACAGGATTGGGCAAAGGTGTACTTATAATACACCTCATCATCATCATACTAGCCAAAAGACATCCAGTCCCCTTTGGCTATAAAGGGGGTTTGCCATAATCTCCAGGCTTGGCAGGCGGGTTGGCGATCGCAATGTAGCTGTTCCAATGTACAGAGAATGCTGCTGCCCATTTTCTGGTGATTCCCTTAGTTGCCTCTTACACACCGACACCCACGGGAAGAGATGGGATGGTGCTATTCTTTTACGTCTGACGCCATACAGAATACTACTATATATATTTTTTCGTTATGAACCCCCAGTTCGAAGCTATGCACGACGAAGGTTTGAGATTTATGTCAATTATTCAGTAATCACCAATCACCATTCATAAAATAAAAGAATTGTTTTTCTTTAACGGCCTGAGTGCTAATATTTATGGAGTTTACTCCTAAAGAAACGATTTTCATATTTAGCCCGCGGTATGAAAATTTTATGAGGAGTAAAATTGAGCGATAACTAAAAGTGAGGCGTTACGTTCCTTTGTGCACCTTTCACTTCGAGATTATGTATGGGTGTATATACAAATTATACTCAGCTTATTTAAGATGCTTTCATTTGCCCTCTTTTTACATAATCTACACAATAATAGTTCTTAAGGAGTAAACTCCGGTCGTGCGTCATCATTCGCATTCCCATCTCAGTCGTAATCTGTCAAATATATGGAAATTGTGGCTTTTTGCAGATTGCGATTAAGATGCGAAGTTTTAAGTAAATTAGTAGAATTCGCCCTCTGGTGAAAGTAGAAACAGTTGCATACAATTAACCACAAACATTATTCATATTATTATACTCCATCCATTCATACGATAGTACAACGACATCTTTAATTGCGTTTTACACGAAAACTATTCATAATGACCACTTGAAGCCACTCTCTTTATAATTAAATCCGAAAGAGTGCTTTTGAGTGGTAATTTTAATAATTCCTACAATTATTCTTAGTCCCGCTTGTTTTAACCAGCGGTTTCGCCTGCGTGAATATCGAAAATTATTTCATGGATACAAAAAGTACTATGTTCTAATCGAAGTCATGGCTTACCTGTGTTTCAAAGAAGATTGGAATAATCTGACCGATTTCACAATACTGTTCATTTTGGTTAATTTTCAATAACTAGCCAAAATGTTTCCATGCATTTGTGATTTTTTTTTTCTTTTACGAGTATAGTGCATTTTTGAATAAATCCTATATCTGGTTGGCGCATGAGGCCTGGAAATAAAAATACAGCTGATTAAAAATAACCAACCACCATACCGTGGTTACTAACGGCTACTATCTCTTCTATTGAGCTTTAGGACAGGCAGCCATTCTTCTATCATCTAAATACTTTACTTTATTGAGGTGTTTCTGAACAAACATTCAAACATAGATACACTAACATTTACAATACAGGTTCTATCAGGGGTCTATTTTTTTTTTGTTAATTAATGTGTGGTTGCCGGTTGCTGGTTGCTGCGTTCATTGTGTAGTGCGTAGACGCATCGGCGTGTGAACTGGGCGGGCAGGCCGGCCGACCAATCAGAAGCCTGCGCTTGAGTTGCGCTGCGCCCGGTGTGCGCACGCGATGGTGTTGACGACGCAAATAGAAGCAGAAGACCCATTTCGAGTAACAGACAAGATGCAATGGAACTGTTATCTAATTTTAAGCCTATGGAGTCCTAAAGGCAGATTCGCATTAGAGGAAGCCTCCTTTCGTTTGGTTTTCAGCTTCCAAATCGTAAGTTGTGGCAGAGCTCTGAAAACTAAATATGAAAATATTTAAAACTGGCTTGTCTGGTAGTGATGTTTTCAGTAGATTCATATTGATATACTTGTTATAGTCACTGAATGCGTATCTTATGTGTATGTGTAGCTTATATCCTTCATCACCAACCTTCGCTTTCAGAACCAAGAAATCTTCTGCCAAGTCTAGTTTGCGCGCTTTCTACAGAAGCATAACCAGCAAAAAATATTTTGAAATGTGTGAAAGCGAAACCGGCAATAGAGCCTTTAGAAAACAGGAGTTTTCGGGGGTTATACTGTAACCTCATTGGTAACCGTAACCAATGAGGATAGAAGAATAACCAGTCAGAAGCTAGGGCATCTGACACTGTTTTGCCGAGGAGTACATTTTACCCAGTTACTGTGGAGGTCAGGCAGGCTGCAGCCCCATGAAAAATACTGGTAATCAGCTGCAGCTGAGCATCCGTTTAGACTGGAGGCCAATTATTTTCGAAAGAAACGTCAGGTATTTTTCCCCCATTCGGCAAATACTAAACGTGTGCACCTAGTAGAACATTTTGCATGTAAAGCAAAGGTTCAGGTCTCCGAAACTGAATTCCGTATCAGGAAACCGTACGTTTGAGCCGGCCTTAGATACCGTGCTATCTAGTGAACTGTTTACCCAGTTACTGGGCTTTGGAGGCTTCATGTAAAATACTGGCACTCAGCTGCATCAATTTTATAAATAAATGTATTGATTAACTTAGGACTAGATTACATTGCAAGGTTGTTTTGATTGGAAGCCGACCTTAAATGTGCAATAACGGTCATTGACCCACATACATTTATTGACTTCCTTAATATCAAAAACAGGAATAAGGTTAAAGCTGTCCGGAATCGACTTCTATCGTGATCTTTTACATTCTCTAGTAATGAAAAACGGTTACGAAGGGATATAAGCGAAAGGTCAATGTACTTTATTGCGCCATTAGGTTTATCTGGCGCCTACCATAGTTGGTAGCAGAAACTGAAACGTGTTACTTCAGTGAACCTTCTGGTCACACTTTTAAACATTCAACTACTATTTTATTTTATGATGTGCAATTGTACATTTTACGGCTCCACTGTAATTGGATTTAAGTGAATTGCGAAAAAGTACAAAAACTTAATAAAGATGGTCTCAAAGGTATATAATTTTATTAAAACCTCTATTATTTTGACACCTTATTCGTTTTTTACATAAACTTAAGTACTTACATGATGGAAATAAGAGCAGTTTTGAATGGAACTCTTTGATGGAACCTTTATTATTTTCATTCTTTTTTTTAAATATAATGAAGAGTAACTGGAAGGAATTGGGGGAGGTTTTTGTCCAGCCCTGGGACAGTATATAGAATAAATGAAATATAAAATTGTGTTTTTACGGTATTAGGGTTCCAAACACATTTTTATTTATTTGTGTAGAACATTACAGGTTAGAAACCAAAGGCGTTAACAGAGCAATTTTAAGAACTGAATCGTATCATATAATTTACAACTTAACTAACTAACATAATATTATTTCTGTAACTTTCACAGAAATAATATTATGTTCAATGAGCGGGTCTAAAAACCAATGAATAAAAGTAAACAGAATATGTACTGTATATTGTATTGACCGATTTACTGTTTTGTTAAATAGTTATTGCAATTGCATTGCTTCAGCTAAAACGTGCATGCTAAAAAACTGCGTGGCAGTGAAATGAAGTGGCAGTGCGCAGGGAACTTTGCTCGCAAAACAGATGTACGATAGGGCTGAAAAGTTCTGGAGTAGCGTCCACGTATAGGAAGATTCAACTTTGGAAGACCTCCCTCAAGGTGGACCGATGACCTGGTGTGGGTCGCGGGTAGCTGATGGATGCGAGACGCACAGGGCCGGTTGTCGTGGCGACACTTGAGGGAGGCCTATGTCCAGCAGTGGACGTCTTTCGGCTGATATGATGATGATGATGACTAGTTACTGCCTGCGACTTCACCCGCGTGGGTGTCAAATATTATCTCAAGGGAAGAGAAAGACCTATTTTAGGGCATGGTCTAAATCATACTTTGCCGCCCCTTTTCACACCTTATAGGGATGAATTTTCGAAAATACTGAAAAAGGTGGTTCTTTAATTTTATCGAAGAACTTTGCTAGAACGTGTTTGTGAATTTACTTTATCACAATGAAGTGTCAAGGAAATCTGACCTCAAACAAAAATGTTTCATTCAAACTTTGCCAACCCATTTCACCTTCGTAGGGGTTGACTTTACAAAATATTCTTTCATAGGCCTTGTACACGCCATAACTGAACCTATAGCCATCTAGGTCCAAAGATGATGTGAAAATCTTTATGAGCAAAGTTTCAAGTTTATTATTAATCAAAGGAATACGAATCTTCCAAACAAACTTTAGGACTCGTCTTTTGAAGGTACTTGAGAAAAACGAATGCTGATAGCCTTTATTATTTACTTGTGCTAGTATTCGTACCAAATTTCAATTACATTGGCCAAAGGAATAAGATTTTTGCCTGCAAACTTTAACACCACCTAAATCGTCTTTTGGAGGTAATTTTGAAAAACTAATAGTGGCAACCTTATCATTACTTTGGCTAGTATTCATACCAAGTTTCAAGTTTATTGGTCCAAGAAATAAGATTTTTCAAACGAACTTTCATCACTAATTTCACCCCCTTAGGCGACGAATTTCCAAATATCCTTTCTCATCGAAAAGAACATCATATACAAAATACGTCTACCAAATTTCAAGTCCCTACAAAAAATAAAGCATTTTATACATAAGTAGAGATAAGATTTTTCAATTATTGACAAAAAAATCGTTTGATTTGATTACGTTTAAACCTACTCTGGAATTCCAGAAATTATTTTAACATAACCAAACAAACATTATCCAAATTCAAAACTCCTCAAAGAATTCCAAATCCAATAACAATAGAATCACTGATGAGGAACTAAAAAGTTCCAAGTTCAAAAAATTAAAAACAATTTCACTTACTGGAGCTGTCAGTTGCTCAGTTGCGCCGGCCGGGACGAGGCGCGGTAGTGCGGGCGGGGGGTGTGTCGGCTCGCGCTTTGAACACGGAGGTGCTAATAACGAGGCGTCCTGCTGCGCGCGCCCCGCTGCGATGGGAATGTGGGGGAGTGATGCGGTTCCTATCTTGTAAGCAACGTGTACGTGGGTAGTTTTGGATCAAGTTGTTGTAGGTCGGTGTGGATTTAATAGAGTACTTTGAGATAATTTGTTACAGAAACCAAAGAGTTCTTCGATAGTGTGAGGGACTTGAAATTCTTACCTATCAATTTATCTTTAATCGATTTCACTTTTCAGTAGAAATAGGAAAATTGTTAAAAATAACCTCCGCTTATTTAAGGGTCAAAACATTAACTTAGAAAATTCAGTGTCGTTAGATAGGTTACGGGTAGGACGACCTTTTAGAGTGACAAAAACATCGCTTACAGAAGGGTTCAAAAATGATCTATAGATATAACAAGCACAACTTATATTTAAATAAATGATTATCAACCATTATTCCCATTTAAAAATAATATTTAAATAAATCATCCACCACAGCCAACAACAGCCCACCTCACCCTACTCTAAGTAAGATATCTGGGCCGCCGGTCTCTATTAAGTATAATCACACGATAGAGTTGCGCCCGCGCCCGACTCTACGAAGCTTGATTAACGACTTCACTCCACTCTACATAGTGTTGTGACCACTCTACGTGCCAAGTAATTAGGTATTTATTATATTCTGAAGTTCTGTGCCTTGATGAGATTTAGTATGTCTTGTCTATAGCTTTGTATGCCTCTAAAAAGTATGTGGAGTTTCATAGGCTTAAAGTCTATGTTTCTGTATACAGTGTGAATTTTTAAAGTGTGCGCTAACGCTGTGATAACCAAATATGAAACTATGAGGAATATCGAAAAACTTTGAAAGGAGTCTCGAACCCGATTTTACTGAAAACCAAAACTGCATCATTAGATTTTCGAAAAATCAGTATTCCTAGCCAGGAATCGAACCAGTTGATTTTGAAAAAAAAAACACAACCTGCATTCCCTGTAGGTATGTATACCCTTATTTTTAACAAATGTCTTATTAAATTTCTTCGACTCATAGATTCTGATTTAGTCATCCAAGCATCCATTTAAAAATTAATCCTGTATACCTAAAAATATTTATTGTTTTAGTGCTCAAGCTTAAACTACGGTGTCTAAGGCTATCTTTAAAATATGGAGAGAAAGACAGCCTCCACTGGAACAATACAGGCTAGTGGATCAGATTAGATTGTATTGTTCCGTAAATGCATCTCCTGGTTATCTATGTTTCGTTACATTCTTCAAAACTAGATCAGTACATTATTAAATAGTTTGTTATGTTATAAAAAATAATCATTGCATGTATAGACCGCCATTTTTATTCCTTAGATAAAAATCATTTTAAGTCAAGAGTGAATAGGTTACTTCTAGGCAAGCGTGCTCCATTTTCGACCAAATCATCGCTTATCATCAGGTGAGATAGTGGTCAAACGTGTGACTGTCAATAGTAAAAAAAAAAGTTGTCTGACTAATGAAAAATCGGCCCTTTTCATTATAAAAAAGGCCGTTTGGGGAATTGGGGTCGGCTTCCTGTCAAACCGGATTCAGCTGAATACCAGTATTTTACGTGGAGCGGCTACCTCTACAACCCATCAACTGGGTAAAACGGTACTCCTTGCCATGACTGGAGTCAGATTATCTGGCTTCTGACTAGGTATCCGTAACGACTACCAAAGATCTACAAATGACAGCCGGGACCAACGGCTTAACGTGCTTTCCGAGGCACGGAGGAGTCTCGGTATATTAAGATGGTCACCCATCCACAGATCAACATCGACCTGTGTTGCTTAATCTTGAAGATAACGATAGACCCGTGCGACTGTTACCTATTATTTAGCCACGAACTCTTCCTGAAAGGCCGACCATATATACAGATTTCCTGGAAAATTAACAGAACTTAAACACATCCCGTGTCCTTTCATCCCAGATAAAATTATTAAATTAAATACGAACAGATCCTTGGACTACAACTTTGCAGTTTATAGATAAGTATAATATCTAATCCATCTATTTGATTGCAGAGAGAGGCGCAAGCGCACACTTTACACTTTCCGACAAACGAGATTGATTAACGATCCGCAGATGAAGAAGCTTATTACGATGTAAGTTATAACATAACCACAAGTACTGTATTAAAACTTTAAGTACACTAGAACAAGCCATTTGGTGTACTGGCAGCAGTGGCAGCTAATCCTAACAAACATTATAAATGCGAAAGTGAATTTGTTTGTTACAGTTTTACGCGCTAATATTAAAGCTTTTAATATCTCTCTCGCAAATTTTGCCATCAATCGGGCACAAATACTGGTGCTACAGATACATTCTAGATGAAAAACCCAATACCACCTGAACCCAGGACCTTATAATCAGCAGTTGGACCAGATGGTAACTGGTCTAGTGGTCTTACTGCATAAGCATGTCATAATGTTAAAAAGCCCACAATCAAGATTAAATTTGCAGTGAAAGATGAACATTTTTACCTGTTAACCAAATAGCTTGTTCGTCTGTACCATAAATCTATTAGATAAATATAACATACACTTCTTCAATAGACTAACTGGATTTTCACGGTATGCTATATTCATAAGCTTACCTTGTTGTCTTCTTTATTTTTTTTGAAGGGAAATCAACAAAAGACTCCTTCCGCTCTGGGCGGAGCGGAGAAGTGTGTCAGACTCTTACTGACTAAACCCACCCGTATTCCTCCAAATGGCTACAACTCTTTCGAACAATTTCCGCTTTCCTGTCAAGCACTGGCCCTAGCGGGCCCTGTCAATTATGCTGACATCTCTTTGAGGCGCGCGTGGAAAACACAACGGGCCATCGATCCGGGCCTGGTGGTGATCGGACCGTCGCCGTCCGCAGGCCCGCGGGGGATCGCCCTGCGACTCCCGACGCCCGGGGCGTCTTCTTCTGTAGCGGCGGTTGGGGCGAAGGCCTTGTCCCTCGCGCGGCCCGCCTCCTCCTTCGCTAGCATTACTGCTACACAGAAGGAGGCGACCGCTTCCCAAGCCTCGTCGCTCCGGACCATGAATTTAACCAGGGCCGGACGCGAGAGGTCGCCGCCGCCGATCGCCTCTACGAGGACACGGCGGTGCTCTGCCCATGCAGGGCTCCAGCGTATCCTCCGGGCGATCCACACAGTGGTGACACCCGGGCTTATCCTCCCGCCGAATCCGAAAGAGATACCTCCCGGAAGAACCATGTCTGGTGAGGACCTGCGTCAAGTGGAAGGAGAGGACACCGTGGCGCCTTTCTAACCACTCCTCAAAAAGGAAACTTATCGCCACAATTGTGGCGTGCCTATTACCTAGTTACCTACCGTGTCTTTAACTAGCCCTTTCGGAAACTAAATTATGTTCTTCTTTGGGTCGATGATTCCAATCAATCCACCTAGCCTTTTCCTATGGTAAGCGCCAGATAAACTTGCAAAGAAGTACATTGCCATGTACACAACCTTTCCCTAATATCCCTTCGCAGATACCCGAACAACAACTTATGAACCGTTTTTCATTACAAGAGAAAGTAAAGGATCACTATAGAAATCAATTCAGGACAGCTTTATATGTCTTTATGTCTGTTTTTAATATTAAACTCAATAAATGTATGTGGGTCAATGACCGTTATTGCACATTTATCTGGTGTCTACCATAACCATAACTATGCTGGGGTCGGCTTCCAATCAAAACAACCTTGCAATATAATTTAGTGCTAAGTTAATTAATACATTTATTTATAAAACGGATGCAGCTGAGTGCCAGTATTTTACATGAAGCGACTGCCTATTTGACCTCCAAAGCCCAGTAACTGGGTAAACAGTTCACTAGATAGCACCATATCTAAGGCCGGCCCCAAACGTACGGTTTCCTGATTAGGTTTCCTAATACGGAATTCAGATTCGGAGACCTGAATGCTTGCTTTACATACAAAGTGTTCTACTAGGTGCACACGTTTTATATTTTCCAATTGGGGAAAAATACCTGACGTTCCTTTCGAAAATAAACCGTATGTTGGGGTCAAAAGAACAGAAAGTCGAACGTTTCACGGAATTCCGAATCTGAATTCCTAATCGGAAAACCTAATCAGGAAACCGTACGTATGCGGCCAGCCTAAGTCTTGCGATTATCAATCCATTGACTTATTAACAAACGGATTATTAAGGAGCACGTTATTTAGTTTATACATAGCCCCTGGTAAATCCTGGCGTCACTTCATAAGTAGATCCGTGGAAAATCATAGGGTGATGGGTTTCTCGGTATCTGGAAACTTGAAATAAAAAACTTCAAAGTACACAACAATTTTACGGGAAAAACTAAAAAAAATGGTACGAACAATATACTTGCAGCCGCGCCAAATAGGCCTAGTTCAGCATATATGCCTGACGCTGGTTTTTTACTAAACCTGAGTGTATTTAGATATTGAGTGACCGCATGCTGAGTCAGCATGCGGTGTTTTTGTGATGTGTCAATTTATCCGGGGCCTGTATTTGTCTATGACTAAGTAGGTACCGAAAATAGGTGCGAAACATCCGATTTTTTGCCAAACGAATCGTGTGTAGATTAATTAATTATTTCTTCAAAAAACACATTTGCAAACATCTATGAATATTAACATACAAGCTTGATTACGACGGTGTTGATTAAAATCTGTATAATTAACACGTGAATATAAATTATAATCTAATGTATAATATCTAGTACTTAAAACATGTATCATGTCACTGTAAAACCACAAACTATGGTAAATCCTAAGATTGTCCAGTTAAACCAGATATAAAGGGAGCCTTTACGTATACGGAAGTTAACTTTTTAAATATTTTTTTTTTTATCATAAGGGTAAATAAAAATACTATTAAGTACTCTTATTTACAAAAAAAACTGAAAATATTTATTTGCTAAGGTTTTTACAAATAAGGCTCATTGTGTGTCAGAGACGTTACCTAACTATATTTTTTTTACATGTTTTTCTAACCGAAGACCTATGATTTAGCGAGTAAGTACTAGTAAAAAACAGCACTTTCATCGGTGCATTTAAGACTTGATTATTAATACTAGATTTGGCAAACCTTAGGATTTGCCATAATTCAGGCTTTTACAGTAACACATACATAACAAGTACATAACTACGTCTCAATACAAACACTTAAAAATGTAAATCTTTCTCACCTTGGCTGATCAATTAAATTAAATTCTATTGGTACGTAATCGCAACACTTACTAAACAAGTATATAAAATACATAAATGTTCAATCAATCAAGATCAAATGAATAATAATTGGTACCGGTGTATAAACATATTGGTGCTGTGGCCCTGGTGATGAGGAAGTGGCACAGAGAATGATGGCCAGATAGGCCAAGTACGTGGACCAATGTTTGCGTGAGAGGCATTAGTTAGTAAGATTCTGTCAAGAAAAATCTAGTCAAGCGGGATTAAATTAATAAAATTAATTACTTAAAAATATTTAATTAATCAGTTATCTAATTAATAATTTAATTAATTATTTAATTAATAATCTGAATAATAATTTAATTAATTAATAAAATTATACTATGAAAAGCGCGATGAAATTTCAAATGTCAATGTGAAATTCGAATTACTGGTGATTTTTAATAACCCCGTGTCCCAATGCTAGTCAAAGACAATACCTTCTTCTTGTTCATATATCAGACTGTGCGATTTCTAAACAACAACCCAATATTCAGCTACGGCTATACCGTTTGCTGACGCAGTCAATAAGATACCTTGAATACCCAGGAAAGAAGAGGTATTTTGCTCTGGTTATCTGGAGGTGAGTCACGAATGGTATTTTCTATCTTTGATTAGCAGATTTAAGGTTCTCTACATGTTTCAATTAATATGGATGTTGCCTGGGTTAAAAAATATGATTTTATTTAGTCAGTTCGTCACACGAGTTTTCAACGCACTGTATCGTCTTCATTTTTTATTAACGTGGCAAAAGAAAAAATAAGTGTCCTGTGTCCAATATTTTTTGGAAATCTATCTGACGGACTTATTAGATTTTTGTTAGTGAAAACCCGTATTGTTATCTATCCTAAGACTTGGATATAAAATCGCACATACCAGGGTGTAACGAAGGCAGCAACGTGTGGAAGTGGAACAAGAATATCAGCCAAAATGATGATTCTTGAATGATCCTTACTCCGCTTGGTCATCGAATCAAGTTATTTATTTCACTAAAATAGATATAAACATCAGCCATATATCAGGTAGCGGAATTCCCAAGATCCGAGTAAGTAAAATCGTTCGCAATTGAAGCAATCTATCATAATTTATGCTCACTTTTGTAATGTATGAACTGGAGCACATACTAAACAAGTCGTATATGTTGTGTGTTTCAATCATTACCAGCTCAGACATTACCTAGATTTCGAAGTCACTTCAATATTATCTATTCGTACTGAGTAATATTATAAATGCAAAAATTAATTCTGTCCAACTGTTTGTCACCTTTTCAACTGAACGGATTCGTAAGGAATTTGGCACACTTTTGGTAGACTATACTAGACTTACGGAAGTCCCCTGAGGATAAACTCAATCCACGAGGGCGAAGCCGCTGGAAGCTGTAAGCTACAACCACTTATTATGCTCTTTTTACGAGTCTGTGAACTGCTTCAAAATCCGTTGCATTTCTGAAGAACATTCTGACATGCAACGGATTTTGAAGCAGTTTCTTTCATCATTTAGTGAATTATACCTAAAGGATTATTTTTATAGTACATTTACATATAACTTTCATAACATAAACAAATCTCGGTATCTTGCATACTCGTAAACTGCCGAAGCAGGGGCGTATCGCTAGTTTATAATAAAATATAATATCATTTCTACATGCAATGATTGTGCTAGATCTGTGAAGTAGGACGGACTTTTAACTAAAATGGTCAACTTACACAACCTTTTCTTTCAGCCATCTTTGTTCGTCATCCAAGTAAGACCACATTGTTTCTCGCTCTTTCTTCTTGCAAACTTCTTCTTAACTTAAACTGTCGTTACGAGTAGTCATTCAAGTTCAAAGTTCTGTGCCAGTGTGACCAGGGGGTATCGTATTACGCAGGTACAGTCGACCCATGTAAATCAGCCGGGTCCCGAAGTAGGTATAGGAGACGGAATTTGTTCGAAAGAGTCGCCGCGGCCCTGGAACGCCAAGGGTTTAAGAAGGAATACGGATGAGTTTTAGTCAGTAAGAGCTAAGCAGATTCATTGGTTCTGATGCATTTATATCACCTGAAAAACTTGTAGGTATTTAATAAATCGCTGACCACAGTGCAATTCTCAATAAAATTGCTTTCACGTTCATCCTAAAACAAAACACCCTACATTCAGTCCCATATCAAGAAAAACATCATCAAATCCGAATCATACAAAACCTTTTAATTCAGCAACAATAAAGATGATAATACCATTCTCCACATCCACAAATAAAATGCCGAACAAAAAGTACGGTCGACAAAAAACCACGAACAAGAATGCAGCTCGACTCGTACATTGTATAGCGAAATTGTTTTACCGACGACACGTCTAAAACACCCACAACAGTCGTCCTCCATTGATTGAGCCATCGCAGGCGCTATTTCAGCGGATTTACGCACCTTACCAACTTAACTTTGACACCAGAAAACTGAGCTGAAAGCTCTTAAAACTTTCTGCCTAAGGTTGGAAATTGATTGTAGGTTTTTAAATGTAAGTGAAAAAGGAACTTGGTATTCCTGAAGTATGCTGTCGTAACTCAGATGTACAGTCGGAAACTATTATTTGTTGCGGTTCCCTTACATTGTACTCGTGAGTTATAGCTTACAGTTTTTCGTTTATGAAATGAGGAAGTTTTAGCATTGCACCCGCAATGTATCTCGGATTGTAGGATTACGTTTTTGTGTTCTGACGTACTATTAATTTTTATGTTTAAGGAGGAGAGGCTGAGATGTCCTGTAACTATGGTATGCGCCAGATAAATTTGCAATAAAGTTCATTGCACTTTCCTTAATGTCTCGGCGTAGGTACCCGGACAATAAATTATGGATAATTTTTCATTAGGGAGCTGCTAGAAAAATTAAAGGAACACAATGGATGTCGATTCAGGATAGTGTTATGTCATTATTTCTGTTTTCGGAATTCAGTATGTCAATAAATGTATGTAGGTCATTGACCGTTATTGCACGTTTAGCTGGTGTCGCCCATATGCGTTGGGAGTGTATGTGGCCAGTGTTTAAACTAAAGTAAGAGCCTATGTTGTCACAACTGATTGTCACTCTAGCAAAAGCTATAACACTTGGTATATATTCTTTTAACACGTTCTAAGAGACGACACCAAAATTGTTTCCATTTAGTTTTTATCCAACACCGACCTCAATTAAACAGCTACCGGACACCTTACTCGTTGCTACGCAGACCGATCCATAATTACTTCAAGCATCTGTTTATTCACGAGCTGTATTAAAAACGTGTTGATTTAAACACGCATATCAGCAAAAAAATCGTCAATCATACCGTCTTCCCTCATTTGCGGCAATAATTCCGAGTTTAATTTACTCAGTGATTGAGCGATCGTATAAAACAACACGTCGGTCAAGACATCAAATTGAAAACCATCAACAGTAACCGCTCGGTAATAACCTGGCTTTTATTACCTTGATATATTGCCTGTACAAATCGTGATTACGCTAGTGAAAATGTCGTTTCAACAAAACACTGTATTAAAAAAATGAATAATGACTTCTTTGCCGACAACGTCATTATATCGCGCGGTCACCGGCTCGCGAGAGATTTCTATCTGACTGTGCACATGAGTGACAATCAACACAAAACAAACCTTATTTCCTAACTCATAAAGCTTATAATATTTTCCAAATTTGTTTTAAAGTTCTCATTCAAATTCAACATTTAAAATTCACAGTTTTAAAGTTCAGTTTTGCATGGAGGCGTCATCACATAAATGGCGGTGAGCACACAGAATTTCCACTTGATTGTGGCATGGCGAATCGGATTGACAGGTAAGAAGGTTATTATTATCACATTTTACTTAGAGTACATGCATTTACATAAAACGCGGAGTAATTTGTAGAAATGTTTAGTATCTTTATAATGTAAAGTGGTCAAATAATTCGTTTTTTGGTTACACAGTTCCGTATAGTAAATACTTATGAATATTTGAATATTAATTAAATTAAGATTGTAGGTTCGAGATAGTGAAATTCTGTTTGCTTACTTTAACTTAGTGGAATATAATGGTAAACAAGACAAGTCATGTGTGAATATAATTTGAACCGTAGCTCGCGGATTTAGCGGCTCGGAAAACTAAAATAGTCTACACTGTTCTCAAAATAGGAAAATGAAAAGCTGAGCAAAAATCGGTGGAGGTGAAGACTTCAACGGCTTTCTTTGACTTGATAAAATCCAACCGAGATTAAAAAAAAAGTAATTTTCTTACATCGAAAATTTGGTGTTCTAAATTTTCAAATCAAACTTCATTAGCCAGAGAGCACACAATGCATTCATCAAGTTACAATTTCCGGAAAACCAAGATGGCGACCGTAAAACTTCCTGCTCCAAGAATTTATCTAGTACGCGGAACCCTAAAAGCAAATGAAATGACAATGTACAACACATGTCACCGCTTGCTGCAGTTGGAAATTACTTGCACTGTACTATGTGACAACAATGTTATTGTTGTCATTTAACTAGATACAACTATGTTACAAGTACCTTTGTGTAGGCAAAGGTGTTGGACTTAACAGCAGTTGTTAAATAATTCTTAGCATACAATGTTATATTAAGAACAAACTGCAGATCCTCTGAAATCTCTTAAAGTTAGATTTTATCAGATTGGACAGGTACAATAAGATACGAACACATAATCACGCCTGTAATCCCGAAGGAGTATGCAAAGCAGTCGCCAGCTTTTAGGCCAGTCTATTGCCATCAACTGAGTACCTACAGATGTAGGCTCAAAGCTGGAAAATCCAGATGGAAAACCCGAATAACACTTGTCCGACCCAGGACTTAATCACAGAACCCAGAACCGCTTTCGACCTCTAGACTCATTGAGTTACAAGATTTGGAGTTATCTACATACATGTGGAACCTTTGAGGAGTGGTAGCACTGCGTAAGTGAACGTGGATGAGCTACTGCTGCTGCCGTCCATTCCACTGCACCGCGCACACGGCACACAAGATGTTGGAAAGCAGCAGACTTGCTGAAATTTCACCAATGGAGCACCCATTAGTGTAATTTCAGCAAGACGTTCCAATAGGAGGATAAACGAATAAATAAATAGACTAACGAAGTTATTTTGGAACACTTTCAAATTATAATGACCCAATTTCTCAGCAGTACTTAAACCAATCAAAAGTCATAGATAAGATCTGAGGAAGAAAAATAGAGGAGATAGGCTAGCATACTTGCAGAAGGTTCGTATTTAGAAAAAAAAAACTGTGCATAGAGATTCCTGGTAGTTAGAACAAAGGATTTTAAAGCCAAGAGTGAATAAGCTTCTTCTAGGCAAACACATCGTCGATCACATCATTGCTTACCATCAGTTTAGAGAGCTGCCATACGCGAGCCTACCGATAATAAAATAACCAGTAATCCCCATCAACCAAGAGGTAATAACTTCTTTTTGACTAATAACATCAAAATAAGACCTCGTGTAGCCGTAATAACAGCTGCACGAGTAGATCTTCAAGGTTAAGCAACGCTTGCCGAGGTTGGTCTGTGGATGGGTGATCTTAATATACAGACTCCTCCGTGCCTCGGAAAGCACGTTAAGCCCTTGGTCCCGGTTGTCATTTGTAGATCTTTGACAGTCGTTACGGATAGTCAGAAACCAGATAATCCAGTCTTGCCAAGGTAGCCGCTCCACGTATGCAGCTTCCAATACTGGTATTCAGCTGAATCCGGTTTGACTGGAAGCCGACAATATAGTTGGGAAAAGGCTAGGCAGATGATGAGCAATAACATCAAAAGAACCTCAAAGCGTGTCATTAGTGACAAGTGACGTCACTATCAGGCACGGCCAATCAATCATACAGCCTGTCTTCTAATGGGTACATGGTGTTGCCATACTGATGGCGCTGATGGTAGTGCAATTGAAAACGGTATTGTTACTGCTAGTGACCGACTGGCTGGAATGTGGTGTGTGGACTCTTTTACTGGAACAGTGGGCTTATGAACAGTGGAATTTGTTGACTGATAGCCCGGTCAAATTAGCCCAAAAATGGGGGTACCCTTGGATTAATTCACAACAATCTGAAAATTTACAGGCACGTAAGAGATACCACTCTTATGAAATACTAAAAAGTCCCCATTGAAATCGTGTGTGCAAAAAAAAGAATCAAAGTTAAAGGTCGCATAAACGGTTAGTTAGATAAAAATAGCTCGTACTAAAATTTGTAGATCAGTTTCTACTAAAATTGTCCTTATACTTTTTTCTCTAAGATTTACCCTTTCATGTACAGGGAATCTTGCCATACGTACGTACGATGCATTTAGCGATGTCAAAAGTAGTGAGCCACGGATATAATATAGGTAGGGCGCAAAAGCTATGGAAACAGTAGTCAAAAATGTACAATTTGACGAGGTTAATAATTTTTTAAAATTCAATTTGTCTTTTGCTAAATTTCAATTTGTGAAATCTGCTATTGACAAACTGAAAAGTGATCAAAGTTTCCGGAGGGTAACTTTGACAAAAAATTCCAGTAGGTAGTCAGTGATTTTATTGGAGAGCAGTGAATGCGTAGATGAATAGTTTGGTATACTACGCTAAGTTATTGAGCGATTGACTGCTGCGCTGCGTATCGCGGATTCGATCCCCGCACGGAACAAATATTTGTAAGGCCTACAGATACTTGTTCCGGATCTGGCTGTTTGTGTATGTGAGTTTATATGTTTGTAAATGCACCCACGATACAGGAGAAATTCCTAGTGTAGCAACGTTTACAAAAGTCGCACGGGTCGGCCTCTAAAGTTAAGCAACACTTGCCGAAGTCGGTCCGTGGGTAGAAGTATGCGGTACAAAGAGTAAAGTCCCGCATACCTCCACTGAAATGGGAGGATCCTCCGACCAGACGGTTATTGTGTCTGGTGGGCGACTGCCCGATAGTTGATATTCGGACTCTTGTATATATGTTCAAATCGCAAAGAGAACTTTGCTTGCGCGATGCAGGATTTCGTTGGTAGTTTGCTGACATGCGGCAACAAAAATAACCGCAACGCCATCTAGGATAGATGGCGTTGCGGTTATTTTTGTTGCCGTACAAATTTCGCTTCTTAGTTTTTCATGTGGCGACATTGATGCCGCTACACCTGCAAGCAAGGCTAGGATAATCTTACCCAGTTAACCAGTTACTGGGTTGTGAAGGTCAAATAGGCAGCTGCTCCATGTAAAACACTGGTGTTCAGCTGCATCTCGAAGGGCTGGAGGCCAATCTCAACATAGTTGTGAAAAACTTGGCAGGTTGTGGTATCTACCCTCCGACTTCCTTCCAATTTCTTCTACTAAGGCCCAATAAAGTTATTTTACTATCAGAAAACACAGCGTAGGAACCTAAATAAAACCCGGTCGGCAAGTTAAAAAAATTTCGACATGTACAGTCAACAAAGCTATTTGGTATGCAGGCATCTAACTTGCAATTAGGTACTTTAAAAAAATGTTGTGTGTGTCCTTAGCAGACAATTATCGTACACCACACTCGTAAGTATCTCAAAAGCTTAAAAGTTCCAATGCACACATTAGAAATAAATATTGGCAGTGCAGTGGAAAAATTAATATTTTTGCCTGTATAAAAATAGCTTTGTTGACCGAACCAAAAACTTCCATTCTTCAAAACTAAAATGCCACTATTTCCAACCATGTAATAAAACTGGACAAATGTCTTGTATTGATCAGTTGCGCAGTGCGCGCTGCCTAGATTCAGTATGTATGACATCCCGCTAGCAACAGAACATGTTGATGTTTCCTTTTGTGACATTCCTACGTGCCTAGAATTTACTCGTAGATGGTACGGTAGTCGAATTCTAGAAATACACGAAGTCTAGGAACAGTAGATGCATATTTTATCTTATTCATGAAGAAGACAAGCATTGGAAAAAAGGGGTTGAATTAAAGCTAGTAACAATCTCGGAATGGAACTTGATTGAAATATACACAAAGTTTTATGATTAAACTGTTATTAACATAACATCATTCCTGTTTTCCGTGACGGATTAGACCTGTGCCTAAACCTTCGGGAAATACAAGTTTAACACCTCTGTGTATCCATAAGACATATAATACAAGTCAGTACCTACACATTTTGCCAGTTAGGTATGAGTAAGTATGTCCTCTTCTAACATCGGACATCTAGACGCACTGCAAGTTACCACCCCTACCGTTTTGCAATTCCACCAATTCGCACTAAACGTTTCCAAACGTCTTTTATAATACGCACAGCAAAGGAGTGGAACTCTCTGCCTCCGTCTGTGTTTCCGAACGCATACAACCTTAATCTCTTCAAAATTAGAGTGGACAGGCTTCTTCTGGGTAAGCTCGCTCCACCGTTGACTCTGTCTGACCTAGACTAGAGTCAAGCGCCAACAAATCTCAAATTTAAAAAAAAATGAAATGGGGGTGAGCCTGTTGCCATCAGCCGAGCACTGAAAAATCGAAACGGAAATACCCAATGCCAAACCCAGGCCCTCATGCCCGGTAGTAACGTTTTTGACCACTACAATAACACAAAACTTGCAAAATAAAACTGACTCCTAAATGCACCAGAAGACAGCTGACATCTCATTTCGTATGACATACCTAAATAAATCAACAACACTCTCAAACGATATTCAAGGCACTATAATTTTAAAGCAGTCCCCTGCCCCACAATAGAGACATCAGTAGACGCAAACCGAATCGGGGCGCACCAAACCGATCAGGTTTTGTTCGTTAAACCTTCACATATAATTAAGGAGGCGAGCTGGCTCCGCTAAAACACATAAATCATAATAATTTAATGCGGCCGAGCCTTTCCCGCGCCGCGCCGACTGAACAACGTTTTTTCCTGAGTTACGACCATACGCGCATCTGCGCTTCTTTCCACTCTAACCCGAAATGACTACGGAATTGACAGCTTTATAAAGGGCTCTGGATCTCGTAGTGTACGTGCCATTCGTATGGAAACGCCTGTGAGTAATGACACGCAACGAGACGATACTCTTTCAATTTTATGATTGCCTGGTCCCGAGTGGACTATTCTGAATGGCTAATTGAACGGTGTGAATAAAATATATCCATAATAACAGCGTTAGTTGTTTGCCCTCTAGTTTATTCGATTTTATTAATACTTTGATGGGTTATGGGAGTAAATTGACTTGGAAGTTTTATAATTATTTTTAAGGCCAGCGATATAAGCTATGTTTAAAAACTTCAAGTAGTAATCTGACAGTTTCTACATCTCTAGAAGAGTACCACCTACTAATTTACCTTGAATAAGGATTTTCTATAATATTTCCACTGGTCACATAATACGTATGGTGTCATGGCGTCTAAAAAGGCTGCGCAGTATTCATTTTGTCCATCAGTCTTGAAAACAAAGCCGCAAGCAGTAGCTTATTTTTTATGAGATATTGATTTATTACCTTCTTTAAATGTATTTGGCAAATTAATCACATAAAAAAGCTGCGATTGATTCGAATGAATGAGCCACACCTATGTGGGAATAACTTGAAATAGTTGTCAACTTAGAATTTTTAGCGGTTTTTTACGCCTTCATTCATTTCGTCACATACACCACACCTTGGCTATTTATCAATGAAAAACATTATTTGTAAACGCCGCAATCTGTCTAATTTCGAAACCTGAGCAAACTCTCGACACACTATTATTACGCAAAAAAATAACGGAGATGTCATATAAACTGCTATTGTAAAACCGCCATTACATTCATTGAAATAGGAAAATGAAAAAGTGATTTATAGCGGACACATCCCTAACCCGAGCTTGTAAATCTAAAAACAAATAAGAATACAATCAATAAGTGTTAAAATATGTTAATATGTTAATTCTGAAGGCATTAAATAATATCTACTCTCGTTCGAAGTGACATCGGACAAGTACGGGAGATTTAGTGCCTATAAACGAATTCGGGCTGGCCGTTAGTCCGCTCAAATTAATATTTATACATATAGAAATCTATTCAAATGGCATATGATATATGTCTTGTAACAAATAATGCAGTTAACACTTTGCCTGTTTATTCTTTGGCAGCCTGCGATTGTGAAAGAGGCAATAAATTGTCGTTGATTTCGATATTTAGAGCGATAATATAAAACTTGTTCATAGATTCTTGTATAGGATTAGTTATTTAGGCAAAAATAATAACAGACGCACGATTTGACTTTCGAGGTTAAGTAACGCTTGCCGAGGTCGGTCAGCAGATGGGTGACCATCCATTGAATACCAAGACTCCTCCGTGACGCAGAAAGCACGTTGATTCGTTGGTCCCGACAGTAACGTGTAGAGCTTTGAGAATCGTTACGGATAACCAGAAATCTAATATCAGTCTTGCCAAGGGATACCATGTTACCCAGCTGTTATTGGGTTGTTGAACTCAGATTAGTATATTATCATTCACATTAAATAATGGTGCATCAATTGGCGTTCATTTTCACTTAGCTACTTTGTAAAGTGAGAATTTACTTGATAAATACTCAATTTTAAATGTGGTCATAGAAATTCAACTTAGAACTTCCTAACAGATTTTAGTCATACCTTACAAGTGCTCAACACTAAAAATGTTTCAGATACCCCGTGCTACTTTGACCACGACTTAGTAGGTGGACATAATCCTCTCATGGAAGCCACTCAATCGGAGTATCCTCATTATCAACAGCCTTCTTATGATAATCATCATCATCATCATCATATCAGCCGAAAGACGTCCACTGCTGGACATAGGCCTTCTTATACCACAGGGCTACCCACCACCTTTCCTATTTTGCCTCTTTCAACTAAGTGTCCCAGAGAAGGTTAATGTTTTCTACAGGCATTTTGTCTAGTTTTGAGACAACTTGAGCAGGTCTTAAGTATTACCTACAAAAACAATTTCTTAAAATATTCTTGAGAAAATCTCCATAAGAATACCAGCAAAGGTGTCAAAAATATTAATCTTCATTCCGATAGGGGTACCTACAAAATGAATTGTCATACAGTTTCTTTAAAGTATAGCCGATATAAAAATGATTAGTAATTTTTCAAGAGTTTAAGCTGTCCACGCCATTTGTTATTACTTATTTTATATTTTTATTTTAGTTTTCGTGTTTTACCGTTGTGACCCTATTAACACCTAGCTAATATATTATTACGAATTATAAGTATACTTGGTTCAACTTACTAATAGTTTTTAAAGTGCGATATGTTGAAATTTAGGGATTATTTTTAATACCTTTAACGTCTTATATTAACATTAATCAATAAAGTAATTGTTTTAAGTTTTCTTTCTTTAATTATCTTTTTGAAACTAGTAATTTTAACATTGGTAAATTACCGGTTTTAAATCTTACACATGGACAGTGTAATTGCTTGAATTTAGAGCCTTCAAGTGATAAATCAGTAAAACAAATTACACTTCCTGTCTTATAACGCTTTAAATCTTAATACGTCATTTTTTTTTGCAAAATCTATCGATATTTCGAAAAAATCGATAACTACAAACCTGTAACCAATTTCGACTATCAATCTGACTTTTCCCAACTACATTGGTATTTGATATGAGCGACGCGCCGGGCGGCGCGCCTCCGTCAATAGTCGATGGCAAAAAAAAAGCATCGCGGCGGCGCGGCGCGGGCGTGCCGCTCCTTTCCGAAGGAAGGTCCCTCTCTTAGAACAAAATCAGAACGGAATTGGCTTTTCATAACCCAGGTTGGTTTGTTTTGAAGTCTCGACCGCGATGTCAAGTCGATTGACCATACATTCAAGTATGCTGTAAGATGTGCGCATAAATGAATAGTATGACAGTGAACGACCAAACCCAGTATCAGTCACCTGGACGTAAGTTAGGTACTCGAAATAGTTGACAAACGCATTGGATAATGTTGAAAACAAAACAAACTGGGACGGACACGGCATTATCATAAACGGTGAGTACATTACACACTTAAGAGTAAGAAAATTGACAGCGTCGGAATGTGTAGCGCCGCTGCGTGACTTGACCGAAGCATGATTTTTAGACCCATAGGTCTTTTTGATGATCTTAGATAAAACTATACTTCGGGATTGATTTTTGGCAATGTTGTTCAAAATACAAAATTACTTCAATTTTGGAATTCGGTGAACCACTCCAGAAGCAGTTATTTTGTATTTTGTTGTGATTTTATTTGTATTTTTTTTTAATTCACGCCACGAGAAATCGCCGCGCGCCGGCGAGGATGCGTAGCGAGCGATGTGTTTGTTAAGAACCAATAGAATCGCTTGCTCAGAGCAAGGCTTGGTAAATGAAGCAATTCTATTGGTTCTTAACAAACACAACCCTCGCTACGCATCCTCGCACATCTCTGGTGGAAACACAGCCTTATTATTTAGCCACGAACACCTCCAAATAACCGATTTCGACAGCATTCCCAACAACGTACAAAAAACTGTGAAGAAACATCGTTTTTTTCATCTCACAACTTAATTTACAGTAAATCACTGAGTAATTTATTCAATTTTAATTAAATACGCGGTCATCTAAGCGTGGATGGCCATAACGAAGACAAATCGTTACGTGTTTGAGCTCATTAACGCGCCGCGTTAAAATTCATAATGAGAATATCGAATATTCAATTAATTAATAATGTTATCGATAGTTCGTTACACACAGGGTTGCCAGGTTTGGGTACCGGGAATAGATGGAAGTTTTGTAGTGAAAAATTCTATGGTTCACAAAGTTAATGTGTAAAATGTACCTACGTGAACTTCGATATCTTTTCAAATTGATATTAAGTTACCTCACATATTTTTGTTAAAACAGTGTCAAAATTCAGTATCGTTTAAATAAAAGTACGATAGTGCTTTCTCAAATGTTCACAGAGTATTTTGCGAAAATCATGGGATTTTGGAAATTCTTTTTTCATCAGGCTGAACTGGGCGAAAGATTTAAATTCTTAATGGACATTTTCTTAATAGATTTAAATTCCATTTAAACAATGTCCATTACAAATTTTAATCTTTATTTAACATTTATAAGGTATTTAGGTACAATAGTCACTGTAAGTAGTTAGAAGGTACCATGATCAAAGTTTTTTTAACATTATAGCTTACATTCCCATAGGTACCTACTAGTAACCCTTATGGCAGCCCTACATACACCCCGCGGATTCGACTCGGTCCACACTCCGAGTTATTTTAAATCTATGGTAATTCTCACTAATCAAGCCTCTTTTGAGATCGTATATCTATCTAATTAAGAGGTCCCATTGGAAATTTAATTTACAAGACATTCTATTGAAAACCAGAAAAATATTATTAATACCCAATCGATAAGTGGAGAAATAACTTTGAGTGTTAAAAATTAGTTATCTTCATGGTTTCGTCTCGAAGGAATGTCGATGATGTTATGATGTTAATACATCGACAATTTAGTTCTTCTTAAGTACTTCTCGTAATATAAACTATAGGAAACATAAATTATATGTTTCTACTGGAGATAAATAAATTGAGCGAGCAACACTAGACTAATTAGAAACTTTATGTTCAATTCATTGAAATATTTTAATAGCCGAGTATATTTAAGGTGTGGTTTCATTTAACAGATTTTATGTTTGGTTTGAAATACAAAATTAACACTTTACTACCTAGTAGTTCAAATAAATATTGAATAGATTACTGAGATATTAAGGCAAGGTTATTTTCGATTCTTACCTATTAACTTAACACCAATAAAAGCACGCAATCCCAATTCAAATAAAACAACCAAAAAACATACCATTTGCAATATTTTTCGATTTCCAGAACCTGCAATTATTGATTCACAAATTATTATTATGTTCAGAAACAATTTTCGAAAAATCGCAGCGACGAAACGAACCTCTAAATAGGCGCAAGCAAGGAATGCGTGAAACAAAGATGGCGGACTACAGACACGCGAACAGGCAATAAAGCAAATTCTAATCTATTCGTAAACGACTATAAAAACATAAAAAATGTCGTGCTAGCTCCTGTGACAGATCTTATCTTAATTACACGAGATGTCCCGTTTTTAATAGAATTGCTTAGTGACTTTAAATTGGGCATTTATCGGAAATTTTGACGTGTGGCTGGGAATACTACATTTTAAATTTCAATTGTTTTATTTTTTATAATATCTGACTTAAAAAGCGTCCAGAGTGCTCTCGGATTTAAGTCGCAATCAACGTCAAAAACCAGTTAAAATGTATGTCACCTGAATTTAGGTGTTTTTGACAGTTTGCGACTGCGATGCAAAAGTGATCGCGCCTCAAAAATTGGAGAGGGTTTTAAGATATTTTTTTCTTATGTGCTCTAAAAGCTTAGTTACTACTACTACTACTATGTTACAACTTCTATATAGATTAAAAAATAAGAAAATTTTCCTGAATAATGTCCTTCCTGCAGTTTTGCATTAAATTTAAAAAAAAATGACTCGAGTTCTCTTTTACGAAAAAATAAGGCTTTTTATAATGTATTACTAAAAGCTCACAGATGTTATAAAGATAAAACAAAATATGAAATATTTCGTCACTGTATACCATTATAGTCCAGTAGTATTATTCTGCTGGTCGATTCTGTAAATATCTCACCGTGAAAATTTTGCAGGAGTGAACTGTCACTCCTCTTTGATTTCATAAATTGATAGTTCAGTTAGTGTTCACTTCACCTAAGTTTTCACTGAGAGATATGTATTTTCAGAATCGCACTGTTGTATTTAAACTCATTGGGAAAACAAAGATGAAGTGGCCTTGAAGTGAACTATCAATCTCTAGCATTAGATGGAATCTGCCGGGGTTGCGGAATTTGTTCGAAAGAGTCACTGCGGCCCTGGAACGCAAAGGGCTTTAGAAGGAACACGGATGGGTTTTAGTCAGTAAGAGTCTGACACGCCCTTCCACTCCATCCAGAGCGGAAGAAGTCATTTGATGATTGCCCATCTTTAAAAAAAAAAAGCATTAGATGGAATGACAGCTCACTTCACCTAAGTGTCACGGTGACATTTATAGTTCATATTACAGAATAGCCCGGCTGTTAGCATACACAATAATAATTTGTTTCACTGCACTGCAGTCAACACCTTCGTATTTGTTCGCTTTTGCATAGGTACTTTCTTGTTTTTTCCAATAAAATTCAAGGCTCTTCACTGACATGTTTTATGGCTTTATACGAGGTATGATATAAATAAACTCTTTCTTGTAGGTGATTGACGACAATGGAACCGATTAGATGGTGTTACGTGTTAGACAACTACATTCTTACATATTTTTTTTTTAATGTTTTTTAAATTGTAACTAACTTTAAACTTGACAAGATGAGCTTGGGAACGTCAAACTTCCCAATATATGTAGCAAATATACTATTAAATTCGTGAAAGTATGTACAAACGCGACAATATAAACCATTGGGCATAAAAAAACTCATCCACAACGCTGTCAGCGCGTAAAGTGCCCAGAACAGTGGCAGCAACGCCGCGCCGTGTTGAATGGCAAAGCTGATTCTTTGACCGAAGAAAACCCCAGCCCTCTGGTCAGTCTGAACAGTCGACTAGTTGTTCGCTGATATATTATTATCAGTTTTTTCGTTTTAGAGTTCCGTACCTCAGTCGGCAAAAACGGAACCTCTATAGGAGAGGTCTGTCCGTCTGTCACGACCACTTTTCTCAAGAACGCGTGGAGGATTCAAGCCGGAATTAATATCAAATACCCTGGTCCCTGAGTATTTGATATTAATTCCGGCTTGAATCCTCCACGCGTTCTTGCTACCCCTTAGAGCGGTGAAAAAATCAACGCCAAGTCAACGCTATCTGAAGATAAAGCAGTTTATGCTTCGTTTATGACGCATTTTTTGACGCTCGCAAGGGAATCAAAACCTATAGTTGTAATTTTTAAACACATAAAAAAAATCGTTATTATATAAACTTATATTTTTTATTGAAAAATTGATCGTGACGATGACGATATGAGATAACATTTTTTCAACAACAAAGTAAAGTTTGTCCTTCAATCTGACCAGGGTAATCAGAGCACTTTTATACCTAGTTTATAAACTTCCGTTGGTAATGTATGTCACCAGAAAATGGCAAGCGCCGTAAGATTGCAAAAAATATGGCATGAAATTAAAACTATTTTTTCTAAATATGAGACGGATATATTGGAAACTACTGAATTTGGAAGGGATTTATTGCATACAAAACCATTTTTTCATAATGTATCGAAAAATTATAGTCTTATCAAGATTTATTACAATCTTACGGGGTCTGCAATTTTCCGGAGCCATACACGGAAAAAATTAAGACGCGATCGGAACCCTCGGTGCGCGAGTCTAACTCGCACTTGTCCGGTTTTTTCGAGTGGGTTGCCGGAGTGATTCTATGAACACATCTGACAAGCCTTTTCATTCTGAATTGTTTCCTCGTATATTGATGTCTTTGTTTTAGTATGTCTCTCAATATAGCATGCCTCTTGGCAAAGGTCTAGCTGATCCCATTGAATTTTATCATAAGCCACTCTTCTCCAGTTGGGGCCCGCTGTAAGTTTTATCTCAACCTTCCTTCTCTTTTGTTGTTTTGCCCTTCTAAGTTTATTGTTGTTTGTTATTGTTATGTGTTATTATTTCACACCTTTCGTTTGAAAAAAAATGTGTATTGGATACACAGATTTAGTCATGTGTCCAATACACTTTAAAAAAAAATAAGGAATGTGCTTGCTCTTGGGTTCGATGACGCCTGATGGAAAACGATAGATGAGGTCCAGAAGATGCCTGTTCACTCCGACAATAATGGCGATTACCTAAACATTTACATTACAACTACTTACTAAATACTAACTACATATCCTGCCCCCATAGTCATGTCTGCGGAGTTTCCTATTCCAATGGCTTCGCTTGCGTGATGTTCGGAAATTATCCCACAGGAAAAGGCTCCCGGTATAAAGTGTCCTTTTCCAATCTATATCTATCATCATGATCATCATCGCCATCGCTACAAAAAAATATATATATATAAAAAATTGGTTCAGTGTTTATGCGTCAAAATTTAACAAATATACAGAGTTACTTTTATATCATTAGAAAGTGTGGATACAGTAGGTATGTGCGTATAACTTTTACGCACTAATCTTCCCTCCTCAGATGCGTTTTGTTTATGTCTTCCGTTCACTAAGATTTGATATTGAAGTCGGTCCCTAATCAGCTTAAACAACAAACCGACACCCGAACCTTGATCCTTACTATTCTTAGTTATTTTCCTCACAGGATTAAGTTCAAAGGTTGTAACACTTATACGTTAACCAATAAAAAAGTGACCCGTTAACGCGTAAAAAAGGTATATTTTAATAACATGTAATACATTAATAGCAGAAAATATATTGTAATCTATACAAACGTCTCACTTGGATGGTCGCGGTACCTTTTAGGGATGTGGCGCAGTGTGTTACAACGTATCGATGAAGATTTATCGATGACACAGAAACTAATAGAATACCGATTGATTACTTTGTGAATTTTGAAATTTAAATCAGTATAATACTTGGGTTCTATCTATCTATCTATTGGGTTATGGTTTCCGCACTTAGTCCTGATGTTGGACCACTGTGCGTGGGCCATGGCGGCCGTCATTCCAACCAGAATATTATTTATACTTGGGTTATTCATATGTTTAGTGAAGTGTGAAAAATTTGTAGGTATGAATACGTAGTGGTACTTATACCTTTCATGACCACTCAGACTCCATTAAGAAGTGATCAACTGACTTGGAAAAGAACAGTAACATAACACAGGGGAAACAAAAAACGCAATACCTGAAAAAGGGTTCATAACGACGAGTACAGTGACCCCTTTTCACGTATTGCGTTTATTCTGTTAGAAGTTGTATTGCTTTAAAGTACATAGTTCAATCGATGGATTATTCACGAAATTGGTTGACTACATATCTACATAAAGTAAGTATTCTGAGATCATCGAACAAACTGTAAGAAGACATCATGACATCTTGATCCATCGTCACAATTGAATACAGTAATTTACCAAATAGGTTTTAAAACACATTCATCACACAAAACAGTGTTCAGAAACCGTTTCATAGGAACATTTCATAAAATCATCTTTAAAATGGCAATCATCGATGTCATTTATCGACAGCGACCACATCACTGTAGGTAATAGGGTTTGGACAGGCGGCAATTCGAACGATTATTTACGACCGATATATTTTTAGGATTAGTGAGGAAATTATTTCATTCTAGATCGTATTAACGCGCCCTGCCGCATCGGTCCGCTTATGACGAGGCACAGATCCTGCCCGATACGGCCATTAATATTATTTTATTCGTGTCAAACAAGAAAAGCTACCGTTAAAGGGAATTAGGAATATTTAAAATTTTACGACCCGACCTGTGATCTTCAATGGAATTATACTTTTATGAGGTTACGCCGAGTTTACTTAAAACGTTAAAACCTCTTTCAAAATGAAACCTTTTTCAATTTAGTCCGATTTTTAGGTGTAGTTAAAATGATATTATAGGCTAGAATGCCGTTGCTGGCTGGTTATTAAATTACAGCGATGGTGCCTCTGTATACCTACAGTCTCGTCAGTTAGAAGATGGATTTTAAGCCTACGTCATTACGAGTTACATTTCTTTGCATCTTTGAAAATGTTTCAGCGAAATTGATAGTTTTCAGACATTTTCATGCACCATCAGAATCCAATCGATCTGCCGAGCCTTTCCCAACTAGGTTGGGGTCGGCTTCCAGTCAAACGTTCCTACCCATCTTGCATGCAGCGATTGCCTATCTCCCAGTAACGGGATATCATGATACAATTATCATAAGAATCCGAAAAGCACAAATTTACTTCTGGTAACTCAAAATGTATTAATTAAAAAAAACCTTATAAAACCAGAGAAATGTTACTAGATAGTAAATAGCTATACCTACTGGTGATCTCATTATAATTTAATCGATACAGAATTAAGGAGACCATGATTAACGAGTTTGTTTATCAGTTACTATTCATGACTTCTAATAAACAAATATTTAACCGCTTCGCCATGAATACTTATGAGGATAATCCCTTAATATAGTCCTAATTAGAAATATTTAAATAGATGAAGAAGTGCCAAAGGATGCTTAAAAATGTCAGTAAATTTCCAAAAAATAAATTGGAATGTATATGTAATAAATTATATCATTTGTCTTATATTAAAGGTATTCCAAGCAGGATGTTTTAAGTATACCTAACGTGAGTAGATAGGTAGGTACCGTACTTAGTTAATATTCAGTATTCATGAACTTTCCAATTTCTAACGTTTATGAAATCGTTTCAGAAATTTTAGAAATTACCGTAACAAACTCAATTCGAAACTTTCTCTGTTTATAATAATGTTTGCCTAGATCCTCTTCATAACAACTTAATATTTCATGTTCTTGAACGACTTCACAGAAACGTTCGTACCAGAGAATCACAATGGGGAATGTGTTGTATTTTACAAACAGCCAAACACGCCCTTTCTATTCTACGAGCGGTTAATTGAGCAATATAATTTGACACCTCACGGCGTAGTGAATAGCCAATTATTAATATGGGCCCTTGATTAATTGTGATATCAGCATTTAATTTTCGTGTTAACAGTGTGTCCGGGCTACGGCGCAGCGCCATTGTGAGCGCGCGCCTTTGTACTCCGTGACGTTTCAATTTTGAATAAATTAAATTTCGAACGCTTCATTTTTTCCGAGCCTTTTTGGCTTTACGAACGAAATGAGCTTGCGGCCAGGGTTATAATTTATTGTCGCTTTTGTACTGAGAATAGAATTTTGTTGTTTATGCTATCGTTTGTCTTGTTACCTTTTTTGTCGTTATTAATTATGTTATCCTATCCCAAAGCGGTTAGCTTGAATCTTTGGATATAATTTTAAAATTTTTGACCTAATGAAATACGAGCTCTTAATCATCATGACTATAAGATGCTCAAAGGTAAATATTTAACACGTTATACTGTTACCCACTGTCGAAGTTGATCCCCAAACTAATTAGCATACATTTATTTATAATGACAGCTTCATGTTCTTTTTGCCCTTTTTGCAAAGTAGCTAGCCCCAAGCAGGTACCTACTGCTTGAAAAGCAAATTGAAAATGATGTAGGTGTATCGGACCATTCATCACAGCTTATAAAAGCAAACTTTATTTTTTATTTAAATCGTTAAACATCGACACAATAATACAAGAGTCGCCATTAAAAATTGGTTTCAGTTAGCTACTGGCCAATGAGCTGATCCAATTATCGCGTTTATGGCAGCAATTTGGAAGATGGCCGCGCTCGTTCGAAATTTGAAAATTCGAAGCCGGCGTTCAAACCAATGAGTTTTATCCTAATTTTATTACGCGGCTGTTACGATTAAACTATAACGTTTTGGAAATAGATTTTTTAATTTATCGTTTTATAACGCAAGTATATAAATAATGTAAACACCTTTTATTAACTACCTTCTTTGAATTTTGATAGCCGAAGCGATATGGTTTGATTAATTTGTGTTTTTATTGATTGTGAGACCTGTATTAATCTTGTAAGGTCTGGTGTTCTTCCTGTGTCAAGTAAAAAATATGGTAGTTAAATACTTACCAACTTGTGTATGGTGCCTAACAGGACTCCGCTAAATACCTCGTTATTTTTACATAGAGTGACTGCATATCTGACCTCACAATTTCGTTCGGTAGCGCATGTCAATCGCATACATTGACTTTCCGACAGTCGTCATCGGTGGTAGAATATCAGTTCGATTTGATCTCTCTGATCTAATAAACATTTTGCCAATTCTACAATTTTTTAAGCAACGTTCGAATTCGCATGTCAGACGCAATCTGACGCAAATTCTCAATTTCCATGCATATTTGACAGATTGTGACTTAGCAGAATTGGCCTTCAGATTATTGGAACAGAGAAAATAAATGGTTCAGTACGGGAACTTACAATTACAACAAATAAGTAGAATTGGCACTCAGAACTCATAATTTACCCTCTCTGTAACCAGGCGTAGGTACTCTATTCCTTCTTAAAAAAACCTAGCTCATCTTTTCAGCTAATCCCATCACACGTACTCCATATTTCCCGCTCCTAAAAGCCAGTGCACCGTCAACACTTTCATCGCTACAAATGTGTTTATAATCACCGGCCTGCGCCCGCGCCGCCGCGGTACATCAGACGCACGTAATTGCAGGCGCAGCGCAGACACCTGCTAGATTGAGATGTTTGTCGCCTACGTCGTTTTGTCCTTAAGTCAGCTGATGATGCTGATGGGGGCTAATGGAAAAAAAAGGTGATAATTGATATGTATTGAGAGTTTGAGTGGACGTTTGGATAGTTGGCAGGGTGATTTGGACTGGGTCTGGAAGGTGCAAAGTGTCATTTTCAAAGCTTTTGTAGGTACCAGATAGATTTGCAATAAAGGATATTGCCTTTCCCCTATACATAAATTTTTTCGACTCTCCTTTCGCAGGTATGCTGGAAGAGATTTCTTTAGAAGTAAGCATCACCTTTGTACCTATTTTCTGTTCCCTTCTTCTTATCTATTTAGTAAATGTGTGTACATAAACTGTTAAATAAATAATTTTCAAAACACTCAGATTGGCAGGAAAAAAATCTACTCCTTAGCTGTCTTTCTCCTTATACGTGTTCTTCGTGGCTTGGACAGATTCACTGACTAGCTGCTTCCATGCCAGTCTGACTTCGGTCGCAAAATGAAACATTTCGTGCTTCATGAGTGTTGATTAGGGCTGATGAAGAAAGACTCGAGGAGCAAGAAGATATCCAGTTGAAAAAAAGCTTGGTACATAAGGACAAAATTACTGAATGAAGCCCTGAACATTCATTTAACTTTAGTTAGTCTTACTAGAATTAACCTGCTAGAAAGGAGACTAGGTACGCTTCCAAAATATCTCGTAAAACCCAATTTATATCCGTGCTAAATTAAGATCAAACTTTTACCACTCGAAGCACATAATTGACACATAACTGTCAATTGCAATTGACAATCAAAAGACCGAAACTCAGAGTCACAACAACCAAATCAATTTAGTTCACGCGAACAGATCATTAAAGTTGAATTAAAGCTATTTGTGTAACTCGTTCACCGTGAGAACCGCTCTCGACTGGCTCGTTCATTCGTTCACTCGTTCACGATCTGCTAATAGGGTGTGCAAGAAATCATCATCACTCGGATAAGTGACCGATTAGTTCTAATGAAGGATTGAACATATTTAATGAGCTAAAGCGCTATAAATGGTTCAAATTGCCTTATAAAATGGCGAGTGTTGGAATTATGTGGTATGTTTGTCTGACGTCTGTACGAATTAATCATTTGAAGAATCGCTACAAACTGAAGTGAGTTATTAGCTTATATGCTGTTGCGTTATACTTATGAAAAGCTTTTCACATAGGTACCTATAGTTTTCATGTATGTCAACATTTGAAGTACTTATCCAAAATTTTGTTGAAACTTGAAAGACAAAATCGGCTTCAAAGTAACATTTCAATTGTCTACTAACTTATCGTCAGACAAATTTTTAGGAAATGCAATTTTTTGGTTTTTTTTTTGTTTAGGAGACTGTTAAACAGGCATGGGATCTGACCAATCGAGGATAGGTACACAAAACCCCTCTTTCTGAGAAACCTAGAAGTGAAGAACGCAGCGGACACTGAGCTTTTACCAGAGGAAATGCCATGCGGTCGGTCCCTTACATTTAGACTACGGTATTCGACAAACTCATATGTATAATGTCACTTTGTATAGAGCCTCAAGTGCTTATGGTGTGTGTGTCTTACCTGATGTCAGCTAAATGCTATCATGATTCTAGTCCGAAAGAGAGACGGAACTTAGGAACTATACATGACCTATAGCGCCTGTAACCCTTTCTTGTTGCGGAATTTGTTCGAAAGAGTCACCGCGGCCTTGGAACGCAAAGGGCATTAGGAGGAACCCATCCGGGGTTTTAGTCAGTAAAAGTCTGGCACTCCCTTCCGCCTCGCCCAGAGTGGAAGGTGGCATTTGATGATTTCCCAAAAAAAGCCCTTTCTTAGACTGAAATCCCTGAACAATTAGATGCTTCATAATACCCAACCTGAACCAGTCTAAAAAGCTTGCACCCTGGCGGAAATATATATTAAGGCCACCACAGGCAGGTCCGGTTAAGCAGACCTTCATTGCAAATAGCTTCATCTTTTTGACCGACCGACCTTGACAATTCAAAAGTGCCTGTAAATGGTCTAATTGAAATAAATGCTTTGAGTTTGAGTTTGAGATTCTAGATTGACCTGCGAGAGGCCACTCATAAAACAAAAAATCTCCAAAGCTTCCCAACTCATACCCACACGATATTCTTCCAAGTATCAATCGAGTTCCCATATTAATTCTCAGTTTGTGTCACTCTCAACTCTCAACTGACAGTTGTAACGTGCGACGATTTGTCGCAACGCGCGCCATTAAGGCCCATTGTGGGATGACAAGTGATATCGACGACTTTTTTGTCGCATTGTCTTGTGTTTTAATTTTGTGTATCTTGTTTGTAGAGTTCTGTGGCTATTGAATGGCTGGTGGATAGATAACCGCTAGGCTAAACAACTGGAGGAAGAAACACCACCTTTAATTTAGTCATTCTTAGAACCTTGAATTTAGTGATTATCCTAGTAGAACGAGTAAGTTTAGTTTCAAATAAAGCCCTTATTTCTTAAAATTTCATTTCTTTATTTATTTATGGCAGAACAAAGACATAGCCCGAAGGATAGCCAAATTGAAGTGGCAGTGGGCAGGGCACATTGATCGCAGAACAGATGGTCGATGGGGCCAAAAAGTTCTGCAGTGGCGACCGCTTAGGTACCGGAAGACGTAGCGTTGGGAGGCCTCCCACAAGGTGGACTGATGACCTGGTGAGGGTAGCGGGGAGCCGATGAATGCGAGACGCACAGGACCGGTTGTTGTGGCGACACTTGGGGGAGGCCTATGTCCAGCAGTGGACGTCTTTAGGCTGATATGATGATGATTTATTAATGGAATATTATGTTCAAGTAAACATCAAAGCACAACTAGCCGTACACTTTGCAGATTTGCTGGTTGTTCTTTTTCAGACATTTTGTGCAATACTCTTTCAGTATCAATGACTTCGAAACTTTACAAAACCTTTTTATAAGAACCTAATTACCTAACCATTCAAAACACTAACAAAACGATATATTTTTTCGGTTCCACCCACTAATAACTAATAACGATCCGTTCGTACAGTAGCCGGTGCTAGACAATGCGTCCATAAACAAATCCTTCACAACAACTACACAACGGGCGTTAACAACTGAAAACAATACTTCCTTTGTGGTGCGCCAACGCATAGAAGCCCAGACTGTTTACTGCCGTCCCTTTCTCACTTACGACGCGTTAACAGTGCTATCTCTCTTACAGTGTCATGTTAATATAGTCTTTGAAGACAGCGCCACGCCCACGCCGTAGACGCTTCGAAGTCAGACACTTTAAGAGGGCCCTATTATGGTCGGTACGCAATTTCGCTTTGCTTACGAGTTTATTTCGAATGCCCGATGAGATCTGAAGACTTTCAGAATAATATTCATGGTTATTTGACTGTTTAAAATCAAAGCCGTGATAATTATCGCCTGGTGTGAATACGATGGTCGGCACGAGTATTGAGAATATATTATGGATGATCTCGGTATCTCCTCAACGCTTTTGTCTTTATTATTACTCGTGAGCTCTTAAAGCCCTGGAGTTTCAAATGAGCTGAAAAAACGGTTTACGTTAAAGTGCAGCCATCACATTAAGCTTAGAAAAACTAATTGTAAAAATTCCTTCTTTCAAATCAGAGCCTCGTTTACACGATCTACTTGCACAATTAGAGTAACTATGTAAATACCTAACACGTTCCAGTGAAATAAGTCTATAATCTATAGGCCATCAATCACTCGGATAGTATGTAAAAACGCGATAATACCTCGTAGTTTATTAATGTAATCACGTGGTACATTTCTATTAGACATTAATCTGGCAAGGCGTCTGCTCGTTGGGCCTAACTATGTTTTAATTACGGGCTACGGGCGAAACGGCTGAATGTTAATAATAATTACAGGGATCGCGCCGACCGTGCCTCGTTTAGATCGTGAGGCCATTTGAGCTAGTAGTTTGGCTAGTTGAGTGAGCGAAGACCTCTTTGAATTCTTGTGTAACGAAGCTATAACAGTGAAGGAATAACAAGTAGTTATCAAACTGTTTTGTTGGCAACTGGTAGCATTTAGCAAAATAATTGCGGTCGATTAGTGCGCTAAAGTGATCCTGAGTAGCCACTCTTATACTTGTTGCGTAAATGTGCGTTGCGTTATATCTTTTCGATATAACATCTTAAAACAATTAACAGTTTCTTTATGAAATAATTTTAAACCAATTTCCTGCACGACTTTTAGCTCAATTTAATGTTACAACACCTTATGAACCTTAAAACTACTTTAAACATAACTAAAAGTCATTCCATCCGCCATCAGACAACAGGCACTTTACTCGACTCTCACGTATAGGTACATAGCTAGTCATGCACCGACATCACAGTTCTAAAAAACAGCCCTATCGGTACTAATCGGTAGCAAGAAAGCGTAAACGTATACGTGCGCGTGATATATGATTGCGGAATTACCTTCTTTTTCATGCCATTTCAGAATGCAAGCAACGCATCTATAGTTTATAAATAAATTATTACTCGACCACTATCCTATCCAGCAATCTCTGCTTGCCCGGCCAGCATTCAAACGCAGCACGTCAGGGGCGTATTGACGCCTCGACGCACAACTTACGATTCCTGGTCGAGCTGAAATCGTAATTAAGAAAATTAGCCCCGGAGTGATGTTCGAACCTCTTTAATTAGTCATTAAACGTGAGACGCAACACGTTAGATTATAAACTAATTAACGTTTAGCATTTGTAAGCGAATGATTGCGAGGTCTATTCGAAATGGGTGTATTAAATGGTGGATTTAAATAGTATGTGTTTAGGGACTGTAGGTATGTTTCTAAGCAATTATCGATAAGTACCTATATACCTTTAGGTATAATGAAGTATCATGCATTATAGACGAGGCCCTACAAACAGGTATTTGGTCCCTTTATAAGTCGGTAAGTCGGTTGTTAAGTACCGGTACCATTATTTTGTAGGTATAATTAAACGCTGATACATTTTCTTACAAAGAAATGGGTAGGTAGGTACGTGTTGAAAGAAAAAACATGCGGGGCAGTCTTTGGGGACTGCCGATAGAAGTGAAAACTAAGTAACTTGTGAATTGTATCGTCGGGCTATTAGATTATTTTTTTTGGATATGGAAAGCTCTCGGTGACGATGACGCGAGTTCCATGATTTTTGTTCATCCAAAAAGTGCTCAACGCGACTAAAGAAGTTTTCACTTCAAAAAAAGAAATATGCTATACTTACAATTAATTACAACTCGTAGGAATCAAATAGAAATAGTAGTTTTAGGGGGTGTTTCTACGGGAGCGTAGATATAAATAGTTAGGGCCGTCCGAACGTTTTCATTAACACGTCCATCATACAGGAAACGCATTTTTAATATCTCACGCACAACCGCCGACCGCTCCCGAAGATTGCCGACCGTTTGGCGAGTTCGCTTGGTTCTAGAGCGAGACAGGCCAAAAAACAAAAGAACTTGCTGTCCACAATGCTCACCCTATCTTTACTACTTACATATTATATAAGACAATGTATGGGGAGCCTTTAAAAAATAGTCCTGGCTAGGCTTTAATATTTATAATTTAAGTCGATTAAGCAAACGACCTTCGCAGTTTGGCCTGTGAGAGGCCACTCATAAAATAAGCCTTTAAAAAGTCTCCTTACAAGTCAGGTCTTCAAGGGAGAAAGAGCATAGGTTCCATTTGCTGCAAACCATGCATTTTCTAAATTGAAAAACAGATCATTCACCTCCAATACAGAGTTTCAGAATTTTCAGTCATACAAGTATTTTTTGCCACATAATCTTTTTTGAGCCACCGGTCGTCAACGTAATAAATGGACATGTGTATGGAAACTTTACAAAACAATTTATTATTCCTTCAGCATTGTAAATTATACGTTAACAACCGACTCCTATTTGATCTGCGTGGGCGCACCGATTTGTAAGATATTTATGATTTAACACCTATGGCTCGACGACCTCTATGGACAGTTGTAGGCAGGTATGTATTGTTTTTCAAATATCTAGGAAATATAAAAGGAAGTCGGTATTTTTGTTTTATTTTGGAAAAATTTTACCTATGTGTATTGAGTATACAGGCGTAACAAATCCTTCTTATCTTTAATTAACTTCAACTGAAATAAATATATTTGTCACCGTAAAATTGCAAACGCCGTAAGATTGTAAAATATCGTATGAAATTGTAAACTTTTTTTCTTACTAAGACACGGATATATTGGAAACTATTGAATTTGGATGGGATTTATTGTATAGAAAACGATTTTTTCATAATATATCGAGAAATTGTAAGTAATCTAATAAAGATTTATTACAATCTTACCGAGTCTGCAGTTTTCCGGTGACATAGGTACATTTATAAAATTCTTCCGTTACTGATGAGTGACTGACAGACAACGCACAGCCGAAACGACTGGTCGTATTAAGCTGAAATTTGGCATGCAGGTTCCTTGGGCAGGCTAGGGGAGCACTAAGAGAGGATTTCCCGAAACTTCTTCGGGAACGGGAAAAACGGGATATGCGCGTACAAAGTCGCTGGCAAAAGCTAGCAATAGGGGGAAAGATTATTTATTTGTATAAAGAAATCTCTGGAAGTGCTGATCTGATGCCAATTTCACTATTTTTAAGCAACTTTCGCATTTGCATCTCAGACGCAATCTGTCAAAAAAGCCTCAATTTCCATATATTTTTAACAGATTTCAACTGACATGTAAATAAGAATGTTGCTTAAAAATGTGTAGAATTGGCACTCTGGTTGCGAAAATTCTTTCACTAATAGAAAATGCATGAATCCTGTGAGATAGGCTCGGGACAAAGCTTATTTGTTATTATGAGGGAGATTTGACACACACTATATCCGAATGGTTCTTGCTTGATATTTTGGGCCCGATAGGAACATATTGTCAGGATAACCTCCTTGGCTGCAGGTCTCTGGTAGACAAGGTAGAACTTTGACAGCGTCTAGTAAAACTGAAAGAGTATTTGAATGTGAAAATATGTTTTTTTTTTTTTTTTTTATTTAATATGGGTTTGCTCTTGACTCTAGTCTAGGTCATAGATGACAGAGACAAAGTCGACGATGGAGCGAGCTTACCCAGAAGAAGCCTGTTCACTCTAATTTTGAAGAGATTAGGGTTTAGTTTTTATATGGGACTCCTGTACCAGCGCTCGACTAAGGCAGATGCCAAATATATTATGAAGTTTAAATACCTATTAAACATAGCTTAACCTAATTCTTAGCGTGAGGTCCGCTAGTGTTACAATATGAACAAAAAAATCTTCGGGAATGAAGTTCTAAAGCTTTTAGAGGAAAAGATAATGGAAACATAGCCACACACAAACATAGCTACACTTATCCCATCCCAAAGGAGCATGGCATCCTAATGTAAAACGACTACGATTTCACACGTTGACCACTTTAACCCCGCTCATATCTCTTCGTTTCTGTATTCTCCGCCGCCCTTCGTGTCAACACCGTATAACCATCTCCTTTGCCTTACAAAGTAACAGAATAATATGACGCTTCGCTCCTCTCACCGGGCTCAAGTCATGCGCGCACGCCACCTGAAGACGTGTAAATTATCTCATTGCCTTCGACATTTCTAACCACACCCCGCAACAAGCGAAAATACAGTTAAACGAGTAAACGGCACAAAATAAAGCACAACGAACGTCTATGAATTATCAAATAACTCAAAATGTACAACAGGCGGCAATTTGAGGGACTCACGACCGCGTCAAAGTGTGATATTAGCGTAATTTACGACGGCTAACTATACCGGATAGCGGCTCACTAGTAAACTAATAACACCTAGGCTATATCAATAAAAGCTATTAGCATCGATCAGAGTAAGTATCTGTCCCGGAGTATTACGTTAAATTGAGTTAAACGCCCCGCCCGCGCGTAATAACAGCCAGTGGATGCCGCGAGCCGGCAATCCGACAGTCGGACGGCAAACCGTGCCGGACACCGGGAGCGACGCGGTAAATTGCCGGCAGATACGCGCCAGAATAACGCGATAATGACGACCAAATGCGATATGTCCATCGTCCGACCCTACGCTGTCGATGTAAAGTTTTCACTTTAATGCGTTGGCTGCGTTTTCCTCTTGATGGCTTCAATTTAGAGTTCGAGGTTTTATTTAATTTCCTGGTACTGATACCATAATATACATACATATACTTATGCCACCGTATTTGGAAACGATCGTCAATATAATATGACATTCGAAAGCAGTGGTCAGTTGGGAGTTTTACTGTTTTCTTGCTCTTATAGAAAATGCAAAGTTTTATTAAAATGAAGGCTATAGGAACATTTTTCGCTTAGATACGATGCAACTGGCGTGCATCATTTATAAAACCAAAGACACAACTCAGTATCTACGTAAACCAAGACGAGGTCCGCGTTTATACCTCGAGCAACTCGCATGCAAGTTTAATTACATTGCGGGATAAGATCGAGTGATTGATCACATGATACCTCGGCAGCCTGCAATGTAATGCAACTTGCATGCGAGCTGGTTGCATGTGGAAACAAAAAAGAAAGTTCCGCAAGAAAATGCGAGTATGTACCACTGTTGTACAGACGCCAGCACATCAAGCTAGTAGCATAGTTTGTAGCTTGAGGTGCGTCTGTACATTTCCTTAAAAAGATCATAGATTCGTAACTCAGATACCAAAGAGCAATTTCTTTACCTGCCTCTCGGAATCAACATGTCATTATATAAAATCGATAACCAATCTCAGCAATTGCTTTACTAATTAGAGGTTGAGCCGGCTAATTGAACGTACGACTCTATGGCTTACTTTATCATAACCGTGGTATATAATTTTCATACCTAAATATGATCAAAAATGAAAGGGAAATTTTTATGATATCGTCTGTAAGGTCCGCAGGGAAAATTATCGTATTAAATAGCTCATGCTATAGTTTTGTGCGTTGAAAGAGACTTGTAGCGGCATCAATGCCGCCACATGAAAAATTAAGAAGCGAAATTTGTTCGGCAACAAAAAGAACCGCAACGCCATCTATCCTGTCAGCGACGAACTACCAACGAAATCTTGCATCGCACAAGCAAAGTTCTGCGTGCGATTTGAACATATACAACAGTCCGAATATCAACTATAGGGCAGTTGTCCACCAGACACAACAACCGTCTGGTCGGAGGATCCTCCCACTACACTTTTCTTTACTCTCTGTTCCGCATACCTCTATAGACTCACCGAGCGGCGTTTATCTAAACCGTAGTTAGATTAGAAACGACCCGCGCACCCGGCTACTCGGTAAAGTAAAGTCTAGCTGACTGAGCCTTTCATCGCTTTTGTAAATCCTGATAGCTCGCGACCAACGGCCTCTCTTAGGGATTAATAAAAAAATTACTCCCTTTAAGGCCAAAGCCGAGCCCAAATAACCAATATCGTCGCTTAGCTAACGATACCAATCAAGTCATTTTGTCATTTTTGAATTTGGGCTTAGGTTTGGTCGATCGCCAAGTGTAATACTGTAAGTTCGATCAGCGACAAAGAGATCTATCCAATGACAATAAAAAGTAGAAATCCCAAAAATCGACCCAAGCGGTATTGTTTGCTAAGCGAAGATATGTCAGCAGATTTGCTTTATTGAAATAGAATTTCTGCACTAAATATTTCTATGCACCTTAAATCAAAAATTTTCTATCAGCAACACATAATAAGTTAGTAAATCTACTGAGCCGAATTTTCTAAAAACTTAACCATGGCAACAAAGAAAAGGCTGACAGCATGGTGGCAGTGGTGATAACAGCCCCAGTTTTACGGATGCAAACCCATGTTTGTCATAAGAAATGTATTATTAAGCCTCCACGTATGGTTATGAGTCATAAGTTCATAACATAACATTTGTGAAGACTAAATGATACATTTCTTATCTCGGAGTTTTATAAGTTGGTTAAAAATAACACTTTTGTAAGTCAATATTTCTTGTCTATTTCAACTATAATGAGGTCGGTGTTTCCTATCTGACTACAGAAGAAACACCGAAACAAACTCAGACGTTGAAGTCCATACAGTCTGCACTGGTCAAACCATATGAGAACGTGAGCCTTTGAGGAAAGCACTAAACAGATTTGAAAGGACCTGTAGGTACCTAATCTATATACAGTGCAATTTACAACCTCTCCCTTCCACCACGGGAATGTTACCTAAAGCGTGTTGATCAACCCTCATAAAAAAGTCTAGGAATGGTAACCGTTTTTCTCACAAAGAAACCCCTTCATGTTCAGAAGAACACTGTGAAGCCGTCGGTATACGAAATATTACGAATAGGTGCTTAATTTCCAGGAAGACATTTTGACGTCATTGCTTACCATCTGGTCAGATAGTCATCAAGTGCAAATCTTTCAGTTTAAGAAATAAGATAGAGCATTGCTTCCAAATAAATTGAGATAGAGGCAGGACGATGGGACTGAGGCTAGCCATTATATCATTGTAGTCTTTGCCTGAGGCCTGACAACTCGTCTCCTCTTGTACATACCAACTTGTATACCTACTATTTCTAAGAAAATATTACAAACCATCTTCACCATAAAAGTTAAAAAAGAACGTTGATAAAATTTTAGAGTAAATAAAATATCACTAACAAGCATCAGTTACAACAAAGCTAATTATTTTTCATCTAACTTTAGCACACTGGAACTTTTCCTGAAAAACTTTTAACGGTCAGGACGATTCTCTATGGGTGTTTTGAAATTTAGCGCAGACATCTTCGTTCTCCCTCCATCCCGGCTCAGAAACACCCCCGTAACTCTATCTCTTTCACTCTAATTGGTTGCTTGAGCCTCTGAATCCAATTAGTGGTGAGCGGAGCGGGGTGCACTGAATTTATTATGTGGACCTTGTTTAGTTTGTTGGCCTTTTTAATTGAAACGTAGTGCGTAACCCGCCCGCTGCCCGCTTAATGAATACGACTACTTTGAGAGATTTCTTTTGCAATGAACGAACTAACTTTCATTTATTTATTTCCGCAACAATAATAAAAGTTATGTTGTTTTTTATAAAAGCAATGATTTTTTTTTCTCAATCCTACAAATATAGTAATTAAACTGATTGATTCAACACAATTTTTCGACTCAAAAAAATAAAGTCATAGGTACGCTATAAAATTATTTGGGTTGGTTTCAGCTAATCCAGCATTTTTTCAACAAAAGTCTACTAGCGCCATCTATTATCTAATAGATATACAACAGTCTCTCTGCTGAGTGGCGCCATCTTTTGCCAAGTAGATTAAGTTTATTTTAAAGATTAACAACTAGATGTCACTAGCCTTTCGTTTCAAAATTCGATATGCAAAAAGCTATAATCCAATTGAATCCCAAGATTGAAAAATAACAGTGAACATAACAAATTAGGTTTACTGCAATTTGCTGTGCTTGCAAAGAAAGTTTTTTGGTAAACCAAAATGAATGAACGAATTAGTGCAAATTTATAATCTGTTAGCATTCGTATAATACAGACTCCGTGGTCAGTTTTAGTTTGTGTCTGTTGTTTATAGTCTGTCAGTCAGAGTGTCAGTGTAAATTTCTCTCCACAGAGTAAGTATTTCTGTTCTGCTTTAGTTAGAGAAAAACATCATAAAACCTGCGTTATTGCTTTGTTTTCAGAGATCCAAATGAAAAAAAATGTACTAACTCAAATTGCACATTTCTGTAGCGTATGGTCTGCAAGCTTCAAGCCACATATCATTGGGTAAAAGTTACAAGTAAAAACCAAAATGTAAGTACTTTCATAATGCCTTTCTAAATTTTTCTTTTCATTATGCATAATTTAATGTTAAATGCATCTTCTTCTAGGAGTTTCGTGGACCTCGCAACGCTGACCATGCATCGGCGGAACGAACTAGAAGCCAGATTGAATATTTTTTGGGAAAAATGTGATCGCGCGGTTGACGACATAAAAAAGTTAAAAATGAAGGTAAATCTCAATTTATTACAGTTTTTGTAGGTAGCTGTAGCACAATACAAAGTGAATAATCTATCTGGGAAAGAATAATAGAGCTATTAACCTTAAAAAAAGTTTTTTCTAGTTTCACCATTTTTATGTCTGCAACAGTTACTTTATTATCCTTCCTTTAAATTAATTTGTAGACCCACACCTAAAATTACTGAAAATTTTATGACTTTGCAGTCTAATTTAAAGCTGCAATATCTTTCTCATTCCTACTTTAATAAAATTACATTTTGTTTTGTGCAGGACATGTGAATCTTTTTCCAAAATCGGTTTAAATTGACAGTAACTTAATATAAATATTTTCATTCATGCAACCTTGTTTCTTATATTATAGTTTCTAATTATGGTGTTCTAATTTCATCAAAATTAATCAGAAAAAAAGCTGTACTGGTTTTTTTTCTTTGGCAGCCAGAAAAGGCAAGACAAAGAAAATTAGCGGGGTATACCTTGTCAAGCAGTTGGGTAAAATATAAATAAAAAAATAGTCTGGTAAAAAGCCAAACAAAATGGACAATATAAAGGCATTATTTAATAGTTATCTTTTACCCGCATTGTTACAGACGCAGGGCTTTATCCTGCAGCTCAACTGTGACCCATCGGAGCTCAAGGAGCGGTTCTTGAGCTCAATGAAACAGCTCGATGAATATATGTATCTTATAACTGACTTCAACATCGCAATATCCAAACTTGGTATGTTTAGATTATATTTTCTAATGATTCATGTACCATGGCTGTAATTTTAAATTGTTCTGCACATAGGTACTAAATCTGTACAACAATTCATGTATAAATATTTGTTGGACTGTCACACTGGACTTGTCTGTGGGGCCTTAGAAAATAAAATCAACCCCGAATATTGCATATAACTCACAGTTTATACATAAGAAGCCTCATTCATAAAGGTTTTTATTGTTTGAATTATTCTTTGTAGTAGAAGATTAATATAATAACCTAATAACCTTGTCTTTTCATCCACATAGTGAAGCCTTCTCATCCTTAATGCATGTAACCATAATCATTATACACCACCATTTCCATTACAGACGAGGCAGCAAACGTAGATTATACTCCAGTACAAGACTCATTCTCAAAGCCGTTGATGCCATTACCACCTCTAGCCCCATTCAACCTCATAGACGCATTGAGCGAGCCAGCCCCTTCAACGTCCACTGCATGCCAAAACCATTGCCCTCCAGAGAAACCCAAGAGAGTCAAGACTCCTAAAGCTGACCAGTCTTTAATAGTGTTCTCAAGTACATCGTCATCCGAGGAAACGGTGCCTCAGGCAAAGACTGTGATGGCTGCCAAGGAGGTGCAGTGCGAATTGGATATAGAATTCAACAAAGTTAAAATTGAAGGTATGTTTAAGTGATGTGTTAATTTGTTTGGATGTTTTAATATTTTTAAAACTAGAAATGCCACAGTAAACAAACAATTTACAAATATTTCAACATAAATGTATACCTACATTGTCAGCAAATAAATGATTTCTTTCTTCCTTTCCTAATCTATACTAATATAATAATGCTGAAGACTGTTTGAATGCGGTAATCTCTGGAACTACCAGTTGGATTTGGAAAATTCTTTTTGTTGTATATGATAGCCACATTCATGAGGAAGGCTATATTAGAACGGAAAAACGGAATATTCTTGACGAAATCGCGGGCAAAAGTTAGTACTATCATAACGACATACTGTCTTTGCGCTATTCAGTACTTGAAACGTCGTTTTGCATGACAGGAGTAGAAGAGAAGAATCATTTCAAAAGCCATTTAGATTGTAACCATTACTCCACATTTATTTCTTCTCTCCACATTTATTTCTTCTCTGCACATTTATTTCTTCTTTCCACATTTATTTCTTCTCTCCACGTTTATTTCTTCTCCACATTTATTTCTTCTCTCCACATTTATTTCTTCTCTCCGCATTTATTTCTTCTCTCCACATTTATTGCTTCTGAAATTGCATTTTATTATTAAAACTTTTAGGTACTATTAATAAGTGCGTGCACATTTTTGTTTCATAGCAGTGGGATGCGCTACTAATACCTAATTTAATGATTTTTTCCCTGTAAAAAAGTAATTGATGTCTATTGTAAATTAATTGAAAAAAATTAGATTCGCTTTTAGTGACTCAACTTGTGTATTGATATAATGGATAGCCTGTGCTTCATGTCTCTCAGAGCGTGAACGTATCTAGACCGGCGCGGTATTAGAATCGATTGACGCATATTTATTAGTGTGAAGCCAAACGAGCGTATTTTTTTTGTTGTGTCGTGGAATTTACGTTACATTTGGTTTCATACTGAAGTCTTGTTTGTGCCAAACGGCAAGTGAGTTGACCTCGCCCTTAGACGAAAAAAAACGACGTGGTAGTCATATTTCCAATGTTTTTCAGGCTCGAGCTCAACCATAGTCATATTTCCAATGTTTTTCAGGCTCGAGCTCAACCATTTCTATGTCTGTCTCTCTCTTTCTTTTAACTTAAAAATTAATGATGAAAGAGCAAGCTCAATAATTTGAACACCTGGCCTTTGGAAGGCTACATTTCTTGACCAGTCATACCTTTAGCACAATTATCCGACACACAGCAAATATTTTTCATTAACTCTTGAATGTGTCCCGTTTTCAAGGACAGGAACCATTAAAAAACCCAGTTAGGTCGAAGTGTAATAGCCCCCGCCGCCCTAATCCCACCGCATCCGCGCCTGCCCAATGACACCACAACAAAGACTAATAAACCCACCAACAGCCAATACAAAAATTAAACTGACTCTTCATCAACTGACTCGGTTACTATTGATCCAGATCCGCCCGCACCCCCCCCTGAGACCGGCAACCTGCCAGCGCAGCCGGTGCTGGAGACTGACCACGCATACCAGGCCACCATCATGCACGTGGATGGCGCCTTCTTCTGGGTCATCACGGATGACCCTGAGGAGGTTCAGAAGTGAGTTGCTATGTCTATTTATTATTCAAGAGCAAAAAGGCAAACGATTTTTGAAGTATAAGTTACAAAAACCTCAGACTTACACAGTTGCCAATATAATTGCCATTTATCACAGTATGGAAATAGTTCAGGAATCATGCCTTTGGTTAAGTTTGTTTAAGTGAGATGGGGTCATTTTTGAGTATGGACAAGGCCTTAGCTAGGAATTTACTTCGACTTCCAGGATCAAGCTCTGCACCACACGCAACCAATGGCTGACTTATGCCCGGTTTCTGAGGTACTTTTTCCGTCGTTTATCATTCAACCAATAACCAACCAATGGCGTAAACGGACAGATAAACGACCGATAAAAACCTCAGAAACCGGGCATATAAGCCTGTCGGGGTATCAAAACCTAATAAGGCTTCCCATCCCGGTATACAAAAACCTTTAAAGGAATGTGAAATGCTAGAACGCGAAGCGAGTTCGGAAATTCTAGCTCCAAATTCTCAGAAATTTCGTACATTTTGACTTTGATGAACGGACTTGGTGGGATTAAATTGTTCAATTCAGACGCAAATTCTCCGAAATGTAACCGACAAGCTGGCAACTCGACGTCGATGTTCAAAGCTTTTTAACTTGACCAGTGCATCATTGTCGATGAGCTTCTTGGCTCATTTCTCAAAGTTCTTATCAAGCTGTTGTCTGGCAGATTCGTCCTAGAGATGAGAGAAGTACTCCAGAAATGATGGAACATGTATTGAATATGCAACACTGGTTACCTACAGGTGGCTCTTTTGCTTATAAAAAAAAAACCAGAACCGTGAACAGTGAGAACCCGCTTGGGATCCAAACATTGCCGTCTGCTACGTATACCTTGGGGCTTCAATTACAAACAACGTTGACTGTGTAGATGACGTGAAACAGCGTATGGCCATAACCAGAACTACAATGGAGAAGTTAAAGAAAGTGTGGAGTAATCGCAACATTACCAAAGCCACCAAAGTTAGGCTCGTTCGAACTCTTGGATTCCCCATTTTTCTTTGCGCGGCAGAGACGTGGACCGTGCGCGAGTTGGAAAAGGGGAAAATAGATGCTCTGGAAATGTGGTGCCGGAGGAAAATGCTCGGGATATCGAGGACGGAGTTCCGCACCAATGTGTCCATCCTCCAGGAGCTAGGCATCACGCAGCGTCTGTCGGCCATAGTACAGTCGCCCATACTGCAGTATTTTGGTCATGTCTCTAGGCGGGGTAACGACTCCATAGAGCGACTGGTTGTGCAGGGAAAAGTAAAGGGAACTAGATCGCGCGGCAGGTCACCTATGCGTTTTATTGATCAAGTTAAATCCGCACTAGGTAGCCGCGTATCTGATAACGCCGACAGTCTGTCAACAGGGAGGGATGGCAAGAGATCGTGCGTAGAGCTGTGTCCGCCTCTAACACCGACATGGACGCCTCGACGTGACCACGACCGCTCTGTCAAGAGTGAAACGACAGAAGAAGCTTTATCCCCGTCAAAGTTACACAGTATCTACCCTACGGACGTCCTTTTGATGAAAACGAATGTCCTACATACTCATCTCAAGTATCCCTCAGTAGAAGTATCGCGACTGGATTCTGGTGCCGCGCGACCCCCTCGCGCGGCACCAGAATCCAGTCGCGAAGATTCCGTAAAAAGAGATGCAAGACAAGAGTCTAGTTTGCTTTCACCTCATTGGAGTATTTAATCTAAAAGAAGACAGGGTGGACGAATAAGGAATTGTGACAATATTCATTCATTCGGGTGGAGTCGAGCTCGACCCACCACTCATCACCTCGACCAGATCCCATTCGGTCGTTCTTTTTTGCATATTATGTATATAATTTTTTTGATATTCATATAACTTAAAAAAATATATAATATTGTATCTCTTTCCAGCCTGATGATGGAAATGACAAGCTTCTACGCGGAGAACCAAACGATAATTACCAAGAATGACGTGAAATCGCTCACATGTTGCGCTTTCTACGATGAAGACAGTGATTGCTTCTACAGAGGACTGTTCCTCAAACTATCTGAGGTATGTGAACAAGGTGTTTGCATTAAGTCAGATTTATTTATTGTTTCTCACCGGTGGAAATTCAGTCAAAGTCAATTCATTTATTTCAGCTAGACCATTAAAAGGCACTTTTGAACGTCAAATTTACAGTTTGAAATTTTAGTGACTCTAGTTGTCCATTCGCAAAAAGTAGATTCTTATGGAGAAGAACAGACAAGAAGCTCCATTAAATTATTTTAATTATTAAGGTAACATGTATCACTGTAACATACCCATAAGGTGTCTAATATTTAAATTTCCGGCCATTTGAACAGCTTTGGCAGTCGTTACGGGTAGTCAGAAAATCCACTAAGGCCAGAAAATCTGACACCAGTCTTGCCAAAGGTATAAAGGTGGTTTTACACCGGCGAGGCGAGGCGAAGATGGGATGGGCGAGCCCTTTTACACCGAAAGATTTCCATCGCTATACCACGCCGCCACAGTGTTCGGAATGATTATATTACGAGCTACTTTAGGTACAAACATCATGGCAATATAAATTGAAATTTTCAAGTGATTAGGGTACACTATTAGTTATACAACTCGTTCCACGAAAAATTTGCCGATTCCGAGAAATGTTCACCGCTCAGCACTGCTCCAATCCCACGCGATAACAATACCGGTCAGTCGCTTTTGTTAGCCGCTAATTATCGCACGTGTTTACGTTCTGTTCCTACAACAGTTTTTGAGTTATTTAAATAAAATTTTTGGTTCATCATGTGTTCAACATCCACCGGTAAGATATACACCAATTTGTTAATCATACATAAATTCGCATTATGAGAAAATAAATAAAATGTGAATTGAAAAAAATAACGAAATTTGCAAAAAGTTTAAACGTTCAATAGACTCCAACTTTTTCCCAGCCAATTCCAGCCGTCCATGTTTTTTTGTGAAACTCGAGTATTTATCTAGCTCTCGAATGAATCTAGTCTCAATATTCGACTCGCCTCGACTTTTGAGTGATGTAATTTTTTCGTTCACCAGGTGTTACCCGAGGAATAACACGCCTTCACCTTTTCGACCTTTTATGTCGGCATAAACTGGTCAATCAAGCTAATAAGGGATCTTCTATTGCTCGGATGGTTGACTATGTCTCTTCAGAGATTCCAGGACTTCCAGAAGAAGTTATTAAAAATAAAATAAAGGTGTTTTCTGCTGTGCTAACCAAGAAATGGAGTGCTATCAGGAACAAAGAGAAGTTTGTTTTAAAATGCAACGACTGGCTGCAAGAAGAGCTTTGGTTAGACAACCTGAATGCACCTGCTCGATCTGCTGTAACTCAAAAGATGGATTTTGTTGGTTTAAGTGCATCATCAAAGAAAAAGCGGACGAAGATGTTGGTGGCGGGCCATTCTCCGGAAGAGCTTGCCTATGCCACTCAAACAAGTTTCACAAAAATTGGTTAGCGGAATATGGCCACCGTTATAAAGGCAGTAACTGTGTCGTCACCTAAATCACTTCGGATGATTAAAAGAAGGAAACTAACGCCAAGATGTATACGTCCATATACTCCAGATGAAGCATTAGCTCTGATAACAAATTCCAAACTGAGCGTGGACCAGTATAAACAGATTCGCAGAGGAGCCAAAGAGAGAGGGTGTGATATATATCCATCATATGATAGGGTTCTGACAGCACGAAAAGAGTGTTACCCGAACGACATAATAATAACTGAGACGAAAGGCGAAGTTAAGCTGCAGAGTTTGCTTGATCATACAGCACAAAGACTAGTTAAAGTTCAGCTAGATGTAATAGCAGGTGTAGTGATCAATGATGGAAACAGCAAACTCTGCCTTAAATCCAAGTGGGGATTTGACGGAAGCAGCAGCCAGTCAGAATATAAGCAGCGGTTTACAGAAGATGCGGCAGCGTCAGATGCAGATATCTTACTCACATCGTTAGTTCCACTACAGCTAGTGATGAAGAGAGAGGAAAGTGAGACAATTCTTTGGCAAAACCCGAGATCTTCCTCCACTCGCTTCTGCCGCCCGATACGTTACCAGATGTTGAAGGAAAGTCACATGGTTCTAAAAGATGAAGACGATTACATCAACAGACAAATAACTGCTCTGAACCCTACGCAAATAGAAATCGGGGATCGAACGGTCAACATTGAGCACATTTTAATAGAGACAATGCTAGATGGAAAAGCCGCTAATGCACTCTCTGACAATAAATCTTCCCAGACTTGCAACATATGCAAAGCAACACCTAATCATATGAATGATATTGAAGCGGTCATTCAGAGGCAATGCAACAAAGATTTGTATGCATATGGGTTGTCAACATTACACGCCCATATTCGACTGTTTGAGTGTGTGCTCCACATATCGTATAGGAAGGAACACAAAACATGGCGCGTGTCTAAAAACATCAAAGAAGCATAGAAGAATATCGTCGTCGAACTGGGCTCCTTGTTGATACAGTAAAGCAAGGTAGTGGCTCAACCAATGATGGGAATACTGCGCGAACATTCTTTGAAGACCCTGCTCTCGCAGCTGAGATAACTGGGGTCGACAAAGATCTCATTACAAGATTCTCTGTTATACTCAAAGCGCTTTCGTGCTCGTACGATGTAAATCCAGAGGCCTATAAGGAGTATTCACTTGACACGGCTAGACTCTTCGTCACCAAGTACCAATGGTACAAAATGCCTTCTAGTGTACATAAAATATACGGAGCTGATGTCATCGGATCCCTTGTGCTTCCTATAGGTCAGCTTAGCGAAGAAGCTCTGTAGTCTAGACACAAAGACTGCCGCTATTATAGGGAGCATAGCACGAGAAAAATTGGAAGGAAGCAGACTATTGAAGACCTGCTACATGCTCTGCTCATCTCCTCCGATCCATTAATATCCAGCATCAGACCATTGCCTAAGAGAAAATCGGGTATTTTGGCGCCAGAAGTTTTACAATTATTGAAAGCTCCTGAAGCGCCTGAAGCGCCTGAAAGGACGCACTCGTCCGATGAAGACGCAGACAGCGAGTAGCCATAAGCCTTTTTTAGGGCCGCCTATTTAAATATGTCTTAAAGTTAACTCTAATAAAATACTTTTTTTATTTAAAGACTATAAATATGTACACACTATATAAATACAACAATACTTAGTAATACATGTGTTTTTCTCATCTAAGTCCACACGCATCTACCTGTCTACATTTAAATTATAATTTTCATATAAAAAATAAAAATAGCTCGTAAAATAATCATTCCGAACACTGTGCGCCGTCTCGCGATGGCCAGAAATGCTTCGTGCCGGATCGCGATGTCTCGCGCGTCTACTACGTTTTGTGGAGAAAGAGCCAGTGTTATTCCGTTCGTATTGTGCGATCAACGTTTGGCGGTGTCTCGCGATGGTCGGAGCGAGACGGTGCATGCCAGCGCGAGACATCGCGAGTCAGCGCTTGACGGGGAGAGACTGCGGGTTCCCGATGGCCGGTGCGAGATTTGTAAATCTGTTTTACTAACTAAATAAATACTCTATTCTTACGGCAATAAAGTTAAATATTGTACTAACAAATGTTTCAATTTTCGCCTCGCATATCCTCGCGCATTTTTAAATTTTGCCATACAAATTCAACTCTCGCCCATTCCATCCACGCTTCGCCTCGCCGGTGTAAAACCACCTTTACCCAGTTACTAGTATGTGATCAATGTGGTTGGGATGTAAAATACTGGTATTCAGATGCATCTATACTGGAAGGCGACTCCGACATAGTTGGGAAAAGGCGAGGCAGAAGTTCAACATAATAATAGGTCACACACGCAAAAAAAAAAATACAAAGCTCCTTTACTGCCGACAAGTAAATCTGCTGCCAGATCTCAATCTAGCTGTGCTGGATTAACTACAGAATTAGACTAGGGTCTTCAGATTTATTTCATGTTTCTGTGCCTTTGTAGCGGCAAACAAAGAAGCGAAATTTGTACGGCAACAAAAAAAACCGCAGCGCCATCTACGAAGAACTTACATCGAAATCCTGCATCACGCAAGCATGCGAATAACACATATACAACATTACAGTCCGAATATCAACTTTCCGGCAGTTGCCCACCAGACACAAGAACCGTCTGGTTCGGAGGATCCTCCCATTTTCGTTGGAGGAATGCAGGACTTTACTCTCTGTACCGCATACTCTCTATACCTTTGCTATAAAATTATTGCTCAGTGACATTTCGGTGGCGCAAGACAATCCCGTGGAGCATACGCTGGAGGTCTGCCCTGCTTAGGCGGAGCACCGCCATGTCCTCATCGAGGCGATCGGCGGCGGCGACCTCTCGCGTCCGGCCCTGGTTGAATCCATGGTCCGGAGCGAGGAGGCTTGGGAAGCGGTCACCTCCTTCTGCGAAGCAGTAATGCTAGCAAAGGAGAAGGCGGGCCGCGCGAGGGAAAGGCAAGGCCTTCAAAAAAAAACAATCCCATACAACTTTGACTTTTTGAAATTGTTTCCTCTGACAGACTGTCACTTTGTCTACTAATGTCTCTGGGGAGAAATTGTGGAACAGCTAACGCCTTTGCTCATGCAAATAACTTAGCCATTGCTTGCCTTAACAATTTTTGTGATTCTTCGATCGCTGTTCGTGATTTTTTTCTTTACAACTTATTTTATGATTTCTTAGGAGGACAGTGAAATGGCGGAGATATTCGTGGTGGACACTGGCGAGATGAGGTGCGCGCCCGTCGTGTGCGTGCAGCCGCTGTACCCGCGCTTCTGTAGCAAGCCGCCTTACGCGCGCTGCTGCCACCTAGCGGGGGTGAGTTGTAACTAATGTTACCTGGAGCACAGCCAGTAGCGGAGATATTCGTGATCGTGTAAGTGTGCGTGCAGCCGCTGTACCCGCGCCTCTGTAGCAAGCCGCCTTACGCGCGCTGCTGCCACCTAGCGGGGGTGAGTTGTAACTAATGTTACCTGGAGCACAGCCAGTAGCGGAGATATTCGTGATCGTGTAAGTGTGCGTGCAGCCGCTGTACCCGCGCTTCTGTAGCAAGCCGCCTTTCGCGCGCTGCTGCCACCTAGCGGGGGTGAGTTGTAACTAATGTTACCTGGAGCTCAGCCAGTAGCGGAGATATTCGTGATCGTGTAAGTGTGCGTGCAGCCGCTGTACCCGCGCTTCTGTAGCAGGCCGCCTTTCGCGCGCTGCTGCCACCTAGCGGGGGTGAGTTGTAACTAATGTTACCTGGAGCACAGCCAGTAGCGGAGATATTCGTGATCGTGTAAGTGTGCGTGCAGCCGCTGTACCCGCGCTTCTATAGCAAGCCGCCTTACGCGCGCTGCTGCCACCTAGCTGGGGTGAGTTGTAACTAATGTTACCAGGAGCACAGCCTATAACATTCCGGCAATACTTTCAGGAAACTAGAATCCTCAAAATAGAAAGAGAATCTGACAGACGATCTTACATTTTTTTTCTGTTCTGTATCTTCGGTTGAAAATCGGTTGACGATCTAAATTTTATAATTCAAATATTTTTACTTATTTCCTGCCTTTCCATTCGAGCTTAAAATCAAAATTAACAAATGATAGTCTTGTTATTTCCTGAAATAACAAGACTCATTTATTAATTTTGATTTGACAAGTTCTCCTGAGAACTTGTTGAAAAGAATATATGTTTGCAGGTGGACCTGGTTAGCTATCACAACAAAAACTTAATGGAGAAACAAGAAGAGTTCATGAGGGAATACGTCGGCAAACAGTGCAGCATTGAGGTCGATGACAAGTTAGTATTTTGCTAAAATAAATACTTACATCTATTTATTTCACCATATAGCAATATTACAAAGATGAGTTCTTCTTCCCCATACATACTAACCAACAAGTCAAGTCAAATGAAAGCTTGTAAAACACATTTCCTTGTTGACAGTACCTCGGAATCTTTAGGCGTGTACGTCGTGTTACCGTCCGGCGAGACTCTCAACCAGATCATTGTACAACAGGGCCTAGCTCTACCAAGTAAGGCATCGTTTTATATCATAACAGCTTCTTCCCACAACTTCGTCTGCAAGAAATTTCTCCTGTGGCAACAGCGATAGCATAGATTTCTATCAATGAAAGTTTTTTTTTTAATTGGACAAGTACAAACTTGTGCAGGAGGAGCTCGTGGCTAAATAAAAGCTCCACGGCTCGAACTCCGCTGTGCTTGCCGCCCTAAGCCCAGAAATCGCCTGCCCGATACATTTCTATACTTATGCATAACTCCACAAAATACTGAATAGCTGTTTTGTTTTCTCGTGATTTCAGTGTTGGTCTCATAATAAAAGTTGTTCATAATGATGAGTACAATGACCCCTTCTCACGCTTTTATCCAAAATCCGCCAAGATTTTGTACCAATACTAATTATTCTATATAATTGCCTAAATCAGCCATACTATTGACAAAACTTATGTTTCATCCTCAGTAGATAAGCCAGTGGAAGTACAAAAGCAGCCTCCAGAGGAAGTTTCGAGCCCAAGCCAAGATGAATACGAAATGACTGACAGTCCTGAATATGATGACCCCGTTGAAGCTGTTACGGTACATTTTTTTTGTGAATACTTTGTTTCACAGATATGGCTATAAATTCCTTCCCAGAATTATCACCCTTGGTTGACTGCTGACTTAATCCATACTAATATTGAATAAATATATTGTATTGTATTGTGTAAATGCGAAAGTGTATCTGTCTGTTACCTCTTCACGCTTTAACCGCTGAACCGATTTAGATGAAATTTCGTACAGAGATAGATTAGATCTTGGAGAAGGACATAGACTAAATTTTGTCGCGAGAAAAGGGCCGGTTGAAGGGGTTGAAATAGGTGATGAAAGTTTGTATGGGAGTCCGTCATTATTGGAGATATAACCTTGAACCTTTGTACTAAAAGCCCTTGATAAAAAATAAATAACAATATGTTCAAACGTTTGTGAAAATTAGTACCTTAAAAACAAAAATGACTGCCTAAGTAATTTACCACTGCCAGGGTTGCGGAATCTGTTCGAAAGAGTCACCGCGGCCCTGGAACGCAAAGGGCTTTAGAAGGAACACGGATGGGTTTTAGTCAGTACGAGTCTGACACGCCCTTCCGCTCCACCCAGAGCGGAAGAAGTCATTTGATGATTTCCCATCCTTCTTACCACGTGGAAGAAGTCGTGGGCAAAAGCTAGTATTTAAATAAATAATAACAGCAGTGCAATATCCATAGCTAAGCAACACTTGCTATGTCGATCCGTGGATGAATTACATAATAGAAGTATGAAAAGAGAAAAGAGAGGATCCTCCGCCCAGACGGGTTTGGTGTCTGGGAACTGCCCGATGTTTGATATTAGGGCTGTCAAATCGCAAGAAAAACTTTGATATTGCGATGCAGAATTTGTGTGACGCCAGGTCATTTTGGCCTCGCACAGATTATTATTTTATTATACTGTATAGTTATTAATTTTATTTTACTGGTTTGTTTGTCTTGTGTGAGTCCCAAATAAACAGTTTTCTTTTTTTTTCTTTAGTTCGTATATAACGGTATAGATGTCGCTACATCATCCATTACAAAACGATATTCCTTCGTGCCCCCAGAAAGCAAATAAAGCCGTTGGTCCTGGCATTTGTAGATCTTTGACAGTATCCAGAAGCAAGAAAAACGGACACCTGTCGTGCCCAGTTACTAGGTTCTGGAACTCAGATACGCAGTCGCTCCATGTATAATAATCCGACTCTTAACAGTCGGAAATTGGCTGGGCAGATTGATTGGTTCTTAGCAGCTTAAAGATGAATGGAAAGAAAGTAGACGACGCCTTACAGACTGAAGAATAAAATAAACATGCATGTTTTTATAGTTAGGTACAAATGAAAAGCTTTTGATTTTTTTTATGTGGGGCGTTATTGCCCCGTAGACATGATCAAGTTTATTCTTGAAACTATTTTAAATTTTAATTTAATTATAGATTATTTCTATAAAATTCTGCCTGAAAAGGTTGTCTTTGAAAGATTTGAACGATAAGGTCGCCTACAATATCCCTTATGTAAAGTTTTCTTCATCTATCTTTTCTGTAACTTATATGGTGTAATTTGTTTCTGAAATAATTTCCTTAAGAAGAATAGTCAAAACACAGCTTATAAATAAATCTTCATTTTAAATTATAGGGCTACAGAAATCGAGACGAAATCGACATCTGCAAACATTATAAAGGTGGGCCAGAGAAGACGTGCTTCAAAGGAAGCCGGTGTACCAAAAAGCATATCGTCATGCATCCTGGTGAGTTAGAAAATTATTTTTCTTTATTTTAATTAAAACAAATATCAATAAAAGTAACTACCAAAGTGAAAAGACAAGGGTTACTAGTTATTTATGATACTAGGGCCGAGTGCGGTAAGTTAGTCATAGTCAGGAGTTTGTAAAAACCAATTTCCACACGTGTGCCATACAACATTTTTCCACACATTTGCGAGAAAACAGTACATTATAGGTAATGAAACAAACTTTTAGTTTTTAGATATTCAGTCGGAAAGTCGCAACAATCTTTGACGTTCCTCATATGAAAATAGCGCGGATTTGCAAATGGCGCCACGGATGAGTGGTGAAAATTAGAACTACATCTTCCGCCTCGTGTTCTCTTTAATATTAAAATAAGACAAACGTATTTAGCAAAAACGCTTTCAAGGAGGTTTGATCACTCCTTGGTAGAATTCTTATATTTTTAAGTGTAATAAAAAAACCGTTAAGTATACGCACGGCGCTTTACAACGAGGAGCGCGGTAAAGCAGGTACTTAGATGAGAGTACCTATTTTACCGCACGTTGCATTGTATGGTTCGTAATTATTAACTTTCGAACAATGTATACAGGCTTCGTAAATGTATTTTTTGAGCAAATGTGTTGAAAAAACATTAACAGCTCTATTTTTAAAAACTTCTCAACCATAGGCTTATTTTAAATACAGTTTCGGAATACAGACTCCATAAAAAAATGAAGAAAGAATCTACTAATCAGTATTTCAACTAAGCGTATGGTTACATTTTATGTTTCATATTTTATTTAATGAATAAGCCTGTTAGTATGCAAATTCGAAACCGATTTTATTCGACTACAGAAAAACGACAAAATTAACTGCGGGCAAAATATTTTACACCGATGACGTGTCTAGGTCTAGGTAAAAAAAGCACAATGGACACGCCATTGTGCTTTTTTTCTAATTCCAATGGCAAATATAAGCTTGCCAGTTTAACATAAGTATTTACTTTAAATATGTTATTTTCAGAGGGCTGGACACTAGACCGCGTGCCAGTGATAGGCAAGTGTAAGTCAGTGCCTCTACCGGCGCCCGACACTTGGCACAAAGTGCTGGTGACCTGCGTCTGTCACTATGACAGGGTGTATGTGCAGCTGTTGACGGAGAAGCGACCAGGTGAGAGTCATCTACTTAGACAAGTCAGTGCCTCTACCGGCGCCCGACACTTGGCACAAAGTGCTGGTGACCTGCGTCTGTCACTATGACAGGGTGTATGTGCAGCTGTTGACGGAGAAGCGACCAGGTGAGAGTCATCTACTTAGACAAGTCAGTGCCTCTACCGGCGCCCGACACTTGGCACAAAGTGCTGGTGACCTGCGTCTGTCACTATGACAGGGTGTATGTGCAGCTGTTGACGGAGAAGCGACCAGGTGAGAGTCATCTACTTAGACAAGTCAGTGCCTCTACCGGCGCCCGACACTTGGCACAAAGTGCTGGTGACCTGCGTCTGTCACTATGACAGGGTGTATGTGCAGCTGTTGACGGAGAAGCGACCAGGTGAGAGTCATCTACTTAGACAAGTCAGTGCCTCTACCGGCGCCCGACACTTGGCACAAAGTGCTGGTGACCTGCGTCTGTCACTATGACAGGGTGTATGTGCAGCTGTTGACGGAGAAGCGACCAGGTGAGAGTCATCTACTTAGACAAGTCAGTGCCTCTACCGGCGCCCGACACTTGGCACAAAGTGCTGGTGACCTGCGTCTGTCACTATGACAGGGTGTATGTGCAGCTGTTGACGGAGAAGCGACCAGGTGAGAGTCATCTACTTAGACAAGTCAGTGCCTCTACCGGCGCCCGACACTTGGCACAAAGTGCTGGTGACCTGCGTCTGTCACTATGACAGGGTGTATGTGCAGCTGTTGACGGAGAAGCGACCAGGTGAGAGTCATCTACTTAGACAAGTCAGTGCCTCTACCGGCGCCCGACACTTGGCACAAAGTGCTGGTGACCTGCGTCTGTCACTATGACAGGGTGTATGTGCAGCTGTTGACGGAGAAGCGACCAGGTGAGAGTCATCTACTTAGACAAGTCAGTGCCTCTACCGGCGCCCGACACTTGGCACAAAGTGCTGGTGACCTGCGTCTGTCACTATGACAGGGTGTATGTGGAGTTTGTTGCGCCACTTCTTCCCAGCTAAAACACTAGGAAGTGGTGACGGGCGGGCGTTTTGGGGGACTGTCTGTAGGTAGAACTTTGAGGTTCAAAAAGTGCTGGCACTCAGCCTAATTTGAATAAATGACTTTTGATTTTGATTCATTAACTATTTACATACCGAGAGTTCTTTGATTCTGTATGTTTCTGATAGTCAGAAGCCTTATGATTTCAAATTTAAATTCGTTAGTGATTGACACAATGAAAGAATCTTCCCCATTTGTCTACCGTTTACCAAAGTGCATGATTTTTTCTTGTTTAAACAAATAATCCCTACTAAAATAATGTTACGACAGAACCAGAGATACCAAGTTTCGGAGTAGTGCTGCCGGCGACGACGCTGTCAGCCTTGGTGCGGGACATGAACAGCCCCGCCACACGGTCTGCGTATAAACCTCTTACGGTAACTATCAAATTTTAGTTATTGAACCACTAAAGTTTACCTGTTGGCTGATCCATGACATGGCTGTGTCCCCCTGTCGAACGGCAGTAAAAAATAAATTAAAATATTCTTACTTTATTTTCACACTGTCATTGAAAAAACTGTTAAGTTGGCTGTCTCATTAAAAAAACAATAGGTCCTGAGGCAGTTTCTCCACATCTCTTATGGATTAGAATAACCCTGTAATAAAACAATTAACAAAATTAACACAGGGTGAATAAAACATACAGGTATTGCAAAATAACCCCACGTTCTACATTAAACAGAAGTACCTCAATTAATCTCATTCATACTAATATTATAAAGAGGAAACATTTGTATTTTTGTATGTAACGAATAAACAAAAAGTACTGGACCGATTTGAAAAGTTCTTTCAGCAATGGTACATTATCGGGGAGTAACATAGGCTATATTTTACTCCCACGGGAACCGTAACTACTCGAGTGAAACCGCGTGACTTCCGCTGTTATTGTAATATTTTTACATACTCTACATAATTACAGCCCGTTTATTATACGTGTTTACAGAATAAACGCAATACCTTCAAAGGGGGCGTTGTACTCATCATTATGAACAATTTTCACTATGGGACCAATACCGAAATAGGGATGTTGCCTGGGTTAAAAAAATATGATTCTATTTAGTCCGTCAGTTATTATCGAAAAATACTGGAAACGTATTTTTTATTTTATCAAATCAATTAAAAAATTCGAAGATAAAAGGCTTTAAATATAAGGAGTGGGGATTTGTAACGTCACTTTCCAGTAAAAAGTGTACTGGTAAATGACGTCACACGAGTTTCCAACGCAAATTAATTTTAAGTTGACGTGATAAAAGAAAAAATACGTGTCCAATATTATTGGAAATCTATCTGACGGACTAATTCGATTTTGTTTTTGTCAAATACCCTATTGCGAAAAAATCGACTACCTCATACATGAGTGTGCAGCACAGCTGTTTTTTTCTCGCATTTTTGCGGTTGGTCCCATAATGATGAGTACAATGACATCTTTGAAGGCACTGCGTTTATGCTGTTTATGTATATCCTACTAATATTATAAACGCGAAAGCTTGTAAGGATGGATGGATGGATGGATGGATGGATGTTTGTTACTCTTGCACGTCAGAACGGCTGAACGGATCTCGATGAAATTTGACACAGAGGTAGATTACAGTTTGGAATAACACATAGGATACTTTTCATCCCGGGAATATGGGATAATTTTCGACATAAACGCGGTAGCTTGTTCTACACAATTATAGCCCATGAACGAATTTTGCTACCTTTTTGTTATCAGACTGTAGGTATGTTGTTCGGAAGTATGGCATCTTTTTATAGACATTTCTTATAATTTTATTGAGATACTTTTTTATGTTGTAGGAAGTAGGGCATTTTTGATCCATCTTCTTTTGTTTACTTATCAGATAACTCCGGCGCAAGGCGAGTTAGTGGCGGCGATGTATCCTCCCGACAACAACTGGTATCGTGCGAGAGTGCTCTCCGTCACGAGGGCTGATCAGAGCGTTGAGGTAACTTAACATAGATGTTCACTAAAGATATTCAATTCTTGGATGTCCACTTAAGGTAGTGTGAACTCATAAGGGACTAACCACACTACATGAGTACGCATCCGTTCAGCTTTACGGACGCGTACGCATATCATACAAAGTAGGTAAGTGCCACAGTGGGGCTCGTGGCTGACTAACAACAACCAACAGGTCGTTCTTCAAGATTAAGCAAACATTAGAATTAGAAAAATATCGAGACTCTTCCTCGGCTCGGAATACACGTTGATCCCAGCTGTCATTTGTAAATCTTTGGTAAAATCAGAAACCAGAAATTTTGATTTGGTTATGTGGTTGATGTGTGTGGGTTCACTTACTGGGTCTGGAGAAATGACAGTCCTGTGTAGTAGTCCGACACTTTATTTCACTCCACACAACAATGTCTACATTAATTGAAGGCACAGTAAATAGCAAGCGAGATGCACAAGCAGTAAGCAAAGGAACATAGATTACACAGCGGTTTAGCGCGTGCGCGGGTACATTGAGATCGCAGAAATAGCGTAAGCGAACGTGCGTCCGGCAACTGAGGTAGGTCGGGACTGGCGATCGGCAGGCTCCGAGTCCGCGGCGAAAGAATGCGTGCGCGCATACGTCATACGATGCGTTACGTCACGCGACTTTGACAAAGGTACTCAGCAGGTGACGCGCGTGTCCAGTGTACTTATGTAAAATAAATTTAATGACGGATGGACCGTACGGTAAACTGGGTAGTGTGTAATAAATGTAAATGCTACTAATTATTGTTTAGTGTTTAATGTTTATTTTATTTTGTGTAATATAATTGTCTGTTTGTGTTTATTAGTAAAGATTGTATAAATATTATATATATATATATATATAAATATATATATGATAATAAAGTGTAAATATAATGTGAGTCACCTACATTGATAATCAGTGTAACTGGGTTGTGGTGGTCAGAGAGGAGTCCCACCATCTAAAATACTAGTATTTTGCTACATCCGGTTGGATAAATAGAAAACCTCAACATAGTTGGCTAATGTTGGCGGCTGATGTTAAAAAAAAAATTGTAAGAAAAACCTCAAAACCCCATTTATTTCTTTATTTACTTGCTCAAATGCACATCATACATTTAACAATGTTTTGGTACATAAAACCAGTTCGGGCACTGCAAGTTGCAAATTTCTTTTCTCAGGTGATGTACGTAGACTATGGCACAATCCTGTGGGTGAAAGAAGACCAGCTCCGCATGCTGGAGCCGCGGCAGGCGACGCTGCCCCTGCAGGCCATCCGCTGCGTCCTAGCGGGCGTGCGCGCGCGCTCGCGCCTCAGCCAGCAGTGGGCGCAGGCCAAGCGGGCGCTCACCGAGATGGTGCAGGACAAGACGCTGGACGCTCATGTTATGTAAGTAAGCAGGCCATCCGCTGCGTCCTAGCGGGCGTGCGCGCGCGCTCGCGCCTCAGCCAGCAGTGGGCGCAGGCCAAGCGGGCGCTCACCGAGATGGTGCAGGACAAGACGCTGGACGCTCATGTTATGTAAGTAAGCAGGCCATCCGCTGCGTCCTAGCGGGCGTGCGCGCGCGCTCGCGCCTCAGCCAGCAGTGGGCGCAGGCCAAGCGGGCGCTCACCGAGATGGTGCAGGACAAGACGCTGGACGCTCATGTTATGTAAGTAAGCAGGCCATCCGCTGCGTCCTAGCGGGCGTGCGCGCGCGCTCGCGCCTCAGCCAGCAGTGGGCGCAGGCCAAGCGGGCGCTCACCGAGATGGTGCAGGACAAGACGCTGGACGCTCATGTTATGTAAGTAAGCAGGCCATCCGCTGCGTCCTAGCGGGCGTGCGCGCGCGCTCGCGCCTCAGCCAGCAGTGGGCGCAGGCCAAGCGGGCGCTCACCGAGATGGTGCAGGACAAGACGCTGGACGCTCATGTTATGTAAGTAAGCAGGCCATCCGCTGCGTCCTAGCGGGCGTGCGCGCGCGCTCGCGCCTCAGCCAGCAGTGGGCGCAGGCCAAGCGGGCGCTCACCGAGATGGTGCAGGACAAGACGCTGGACGCTCATGTTATGTAAGTAAGCAGGCCATCCGCTGCGTCCTAGCGGGCGTGCGCGCGCGCTCGCGCCTCAGCCAGCAGTGGGCGCAGGCCAAGCGGGCGCTCACCGAGATGGTGCAGGACAAGACGCTGGACGCTCATGTTATGTAAGTAAGCAGGCCATCCGCTGCGTCCTAGCGGGCGTGCGCGCGCGCTCGCGCCTCAGCCAGCAGTGGGCGCAGGCCAAGCGGGCGCTCACCGAGATGGTGCAGGACAAGACGCTGGACGCTCATGTTATGTAAGTAAGCAGGCCATCCGCTGCGTCCTAGCGGGCGTGCGCGCGCGCTCGCGCCTCAGCCAGCAGTGGGCGCAGGCCAAGCGGGCGCTCACCGAGATGGTGCAGGACAAGACGCTGGACGCTCATGTTATGTAAGTAAGCAGGCCATCCGCTGCGTCCTAGCGGGCGTGCGCGCGCGCTCGCGCCTCAGCCAGCAGTGGGCGCAGGCCAAGCGGGCGCTCACCGAGATGGTGCAGGACAAGACGCTGGACGCTCATGTTATGTAAGTAAGCAGGCCATCCGCTGCGTCCTAGCGGGCGTGCGCGCGCGCTCGCGCCTCAGCCAGCAGTGGGCGCAGGCCAAGCGGGCGCTCACCGAGATGGTGCAGGACAAGACGCTGGACGCTCATGTTATGTAAGTAAGCAGGCCATCCGCTGCGTCCTAGCGGGCGTGCGCGCGCGCTCGCGCCTCAGCCAGCAGTGGGCGCAGGCCAAGCGGGCGCTCACCGAGATGGTGCAGGACAAGACGCTGGACGCTCATGTTATGTAAGTAAGCAGGCCATCCGCTGCGTCCTAGCGGGCGTGCGCGCGCGCTCGCGCCTCAGCCAGCAGTGGGCGCAGGCCAAGCGGGCGCTCACCGAGATGGTGCAGGACAAGACGCTGGACGCTCATGTTATGTAAGTAAGCAGGCCATCCGCTGCGTCCTAGCGGGCGTGCGCGCGCGCTCGCGCCTCAGCCAGCAGTGGGCGCAGGCCAAGCGGGCGCTCACCGAGATGGTGCAGGACAAGACGCTGGACGCTCATGTTATGTAAGTAAGCAGGCCATCCGCTGCGTCCTAGCGGGCGTGCGCGCGCGCTCGCGCCTCAGCCAGCAGTGGGCGCAGGCCAAGCGGGCGCTCACCGAGATGGTGCAGGACAAGACGCTGGACGCTCATGTTATGTAAGTAAGCAGGCCATCCGCTGCGTCCTAGCGGGCGTGCGCGCGCGCTCGCGCCTCAGCCAGCAGTGGGCGCAGGCCAAGCGGGCGCTCACCGAGATGGTGCAGGACAAGACGCTGGACGCTCATGTTATGTAAGTAAGCAGGCCATCCGCTGCGTCCTAGCGGGCGTGCGCGCGCGCTCGCGCCTCAGCCAGCAGTGGGCGCAGGCCAAGCGGGCGCTCACCGAGATGGTGCAGGACAAGACGCTGGACGCTCATGTTATGTAAGTAAGCAGGCCATCCGCTGCGTCCTAGCGGGCGTGCGCGCGCGCTCGCGCCTCAGCCAGCAGTGGGCGCAGGCCAAGCGGGCGCTCACCGAGATGGTGCAGGACAAGACGCTGGACGCTCATGTTATGTAAGTAAGCAGGCCATCCGCTGCGTCCTAGCGGGCGTGCGCGCGCGCTCGCGCCTCAGCCAGCAGTGGGCGCAGGCCAAGCGGGCGCTCACCGAGATGGTGCAGGACAAGACGCTGGACGCTCATGTTATGTAAGTAAGCAGGCCATCCGCTGCGTCCTAGCGGGCGTGCGCGCGCGCTCGCGCCTCAGCCAGCAGTGGGCGCAGGCCAAGCGGGCGCTCACCGAGATGGTGCAGGACAAGACGCTGGACGCTCATGTTATGTAAGTAAGCAGGCCGTCCATGGATCCATCCATCTTAACACCGATATTCCCCCCTGCCTTGGCAAACACTTGGCTGTCATTTGTAAGTCTTTGACAGTCGTTACGCGGGTAGTAAGAATCAATACTAAATATTATTGTTCCAGCGCCCGAGACTACGACGAGGTAGTAGTGGAACTGTTCGACGAGGAGGGTTACAGCATAGCCGAGCAGCTGGCCGCCAACGACATGGTGGAGCTCACGGAGTACGCCATCGTCGACGACTCCGCCGTCACCAAGAAGATCGTCGTGCCCTAGACACTCATTTGTAGACCGGGATAATAAGACTACGGCTGCGAAAATCCTAGTGAGGAATTTTAACCGGAATCAAGTTTATTCCTATGGTTAAAATGCTGTGTGTAAAGGCCATTAAGAAACATGTCCTTCAAATTCAAGTCATTTCCATCCATTTTAAATCCTAAAAATTGATTGATTTTGAAACAGATGTTCCCCAAAATTTTGCAAAACACCGGAAAAATAATATTAGGTTTGTTAAAATCTTAGTGATGATTTGTTACCGAGATTATTGTAGAGTTTTTTATATTCAAAATTGGCTTACGTTAACTATACTGTAGCGTTACTATACGTCATAACATTCGTGCTAGGCCCTCTGGTCATTTACGGAGGCAGGTTGTGAGTACTATGCACATGGCTCTAAAATACTATGTGTGAAGTCACAATTCAGATTCCATTTTTATCAAGCAGAAAGAAAAAGCGCCTTTTTCGCCTAAAATTGGAATCACAACTCTGTTCTGTCATTCATGTCCTGTGTAAATTGAAATAGGAATCGATTTAAAGTTACTGAAATTCTCGTAAAACGAATATTTCACAAAACAAATGCAATAAATTGAATATCAAGACTTTTTCACAGCTATCATTCTTTGTTTCGTACGATTTCTTAAGGGCCCTTTTACACAGCATTTTACTACTGTAATAAACATGATTCTGGTGAAAAACCTGCACTAAGATTATTTAATTTCGCAGATAATTCCTTTTTTGTTCTTATTTTCCCCGGTTAGGTGTTTACTCATTCCATGTTCTACAGTCACTTTAACACCAGGTACTTTATAATAGTTATCAACTAGTGACATAGCGTGATTCTAAAATAGAACTTATTTTCCTAGGTTGTTAGAAAATGTCTCGTAATTTTTTACTGTTGCTTTTCTATTATCAACCCTCAGCTCTATGGGAGTTCGATCCCACATTAACAGGCTTATTAATTAAAACAAATCTAAGCTTAGTTTAAATACTGCTTGGGAGATTTTAGATTCAACTTTTTTAACAGTAGTTTCTTTTATAGTATTTAACTGAAAGAATCTAATTAGTCCGTGAGACAGATTTCCAAAAAATATTGGACACGAATTTTTTTCTTTTTCACGTAAACAAAAAAAATACGAAGTTACAGTGCGTTGAAGACTCGCGTGACGTCACTGCGATAGTACAATTTTGACTATCGACGTGACGTCACCAGCCCCCTCTCTTGAACTCTGATGCGTATTTGTCACTCGAATTGCGCATTTATCACGAATTTATATTTTTTTTGCTATTTGAAATGGCAAAAAATACGTGTCCAATATTTTTTGAATATCTATCTTAGGACTAAATAGAATTATAATTTTTCTATCTAGTAAAATAATTTTTCTATCTATTTGAAGAGAATGCCTATGCCCCTACGCATTCTCGGTCAATTTTGACAAATGTTTGGGTTTCTGCTACTTACATTCCAATAAAAAATCTGCTAATCAAACTTTTTAAACATAATATGTTTAGTTTAGTTTTATGAATAAGTTAGATCCATGACGCAGTGCCAAGAACGCACTTCAGAAAGCACGTGCCTTATTTTGTTCTTCTAGAGAACGAGTCTTTTCTGGTATAACATGAGAGTATAATTTGCACTAAATTCTCTATATTATGTGCGTAAGCTCACTAGTATGTATTGTGATATTTTTAAGTGTTTTCTAGATTGTTATATGTTCAACACTCGGTTTAGCTCAGAAAGTTGAAAATCCTCTAACGCCTAGTTTGAGTGAAAATGGCCATGAATGTGGCAAGCCTAAGTTTAAATAACTAGCCTGTTATCTTTTGCCTAAAACTCACTTTTTCAATGTTATTGAGAATTAGATTGATGCACAAGTAATGTAAAGAATTAAGTTTATTTTAACTTAATACCTCAAATATTTATTCTTCTGTTACTCTTTGTTCTTAATTGCAATTGCACCTTTTAAGGGAGGTCCAAAGCATGGCGGTATATCTCGTGATTTTTATATTATATAAGATTAGATTGCATATGGACGTAGTTGCTATTCCACCAATTCGCACTAAACGTTTCCAAATGTCTTTTATAATGCGCACAGCAAAGGAGTGGAACTCTCTGCCTGCGTCTGTTTTCCTAATCTCTTCAAAATTAGAGTGAACAGGCTTCTTCTGGGTAAGCTCGCTCCATCGTCGACTTTGTCTCTGTCATCTATGACCTAGAGTAGAGTCAAGAGCAAACACATATTAAATAAAAAAAAACATGTATTTCTCACATGCACCCTTGTTGCAAAATAAATATAGTGTTTTACTTAGTATCATTGTAAAACAGGAAATCTTGATCAGACTGACTCATTCATTAGCGATATTTCAGTGGGTGTCAGTGTGTACTCGTCTATGTTGTACAACATTTAATTTGAGATAAACTATTAAATATATATTAGCTATTAGCTATTCAGTACACTCATGTAAGCATAACTCGACAAAACGTAAGGAACAGCAGTTTTCTTTTCGTGTTTTTTTTTTTTTAGTTTCAACCTTAAGTAAAAGTTGTACATATTCATATATATATATGTGTCACTGGAAAATTGCAGACACCGTAAGATAGTAAAATATCGCGTGAACATTATGTATGTTCGNAGGATATTAACATCATGACGGTACCTTGTCAATACATATACGAAAACATTATGTATGTTCGGAAAAATATTCATCTTTTTAATAAGATTAGTGATAGGCATAATTTTAATACTAGAAATAGGAATAAATTAGATCAACCCCGATTCAGATTGGCTAAAGTACACACTTCTTTTATGGGATATTGTATTAAGTTTTATAATAAAATACCACGTGAGATTCTCGAACTGAATGAGAAAAAATTTAAAACATGCATAAAACGCACTCTATGTAGACAGGCATATTATAAACTGGAAGATTATATCCTTGATAAAAATGCTTGGCTAAATGCCGGTCCTGCTCCACAGCCTCAGCCGCTTGGTTCCACTAGTTAGGTTTTATATTTGGAAGAGATGCTCACCCTCTTTTATGTCTAATAATAATACTATTCCGCATAATCTTATATTATGTTTGGAATAAACTTTTCTTTTTCTGTATTTTCAGATTGATATTCATAGTTTTATATAATTTAGAAGCAATTTTTATTTCAAGTTCTGTAAATGTGAGAACCCTGGACCATTATGTTAATAGATAGTTTCCTTGTTTGACATGAAATAGCAGGGGCAGTTGAGGGTGTGTCATGCTCACTCCAATGTCTCGCTGATGGTGGCGCGTGTATCGGATCATTCAGTTCCCTTCAAAATGGTTGAGCTGAATGGTGCTGATGCACGCGTCATGTTCGTGAACGGGCGCCGTCAGTGGAGACTGGTCATCCCTTGGTTGCCACTGCCTCATTTTAATATTTCATACTATAAATTGTTTTTTTTCTTTCTTTACATTGTTCTCATATATAGAAGCAACAAGGTTTATGTAACCAGGATTTTTGTAAACATAAAATGATTTAAAAGAGTGTCCGTGGAGTTTCTTGCACGTTCTTCTCCATAGAGATCTACGCTTGCGAACGTGCAAATAGCTTCATGTTTTTGACGGACTGACTTTGACAATTCAAAAGTACCTGATAATGGTTTATTTGAAATAAATGCTTTGACTATTGACTATTGACGAGATTTATTATAAGCTAGCTTCTGCCAGCGGCATCGCCCGCGTGAATGTCGCAAAATACTCCAAGATAACATACTCTCGGGATAGAAAACCTACGTGCTAGTCAATAGTGATGTGTCGTTGTCGAATATTTGGCGGAGGAAACGCACCCGTTTTTCCGACAACGAAAACGGTTGCAGAAAACGGTCGTCGTCGCGACTGGTTTGAAGACGTCTTAAAAGACGAAATTATCGTTCAGTGAAGTATTTGCAGTTTCTTACAACTACTTACGGTTTCAAGTTGCAAATGTATGAAACGGTTAACTCATTCGCAGGCAGGCGTAGGCAGGTACGATGAAATGGACTTCCCTTCATACTTTTTCGTCACGAACGGCAGCACTGACGAGTGGTGATAAAATATCAACTGTAAATGACTGAAAACAATAGATATTATTCTTCAGTCATGAACTTTTGTAGGTTATCGAAGAAGTTAAAGGGCAATATCGCATTTGTATTTTCCTATCCTAGTTATTTCAGCAAGAAAAGTCTTGTAAAAATACTCTTTGGTGGAACTTTACTTAGGTATACAATAGGTATCTATCAATATAATGATTGGTTGATACGTCGATTCGTCAATTATCAAGGTATTTTTTTTTAGATTTGGGATAGCTAGTCATTAATTGAAAGTAATTCATTTATTTTTACACCACAGTATTTATACATACCTGCAAAGAACACCTACTAATTCATTTACTTCGTTTAATTATAATAACAAATTAAAACTCATTACAATACAACAATGCTGTACTGACTGTCATTTGGCAGAATAAAGTATAAACATTAATGAAAAAATCAAATAACTTTTCATTTAAAATATTTTTTTATCCGGCCCAAACTAGTTAATGTGATATTTTGTAGACATATATTGGAATTTCTTTCGTATATAAGTCACTTTTAGACGCTCAAATTTAAGTTAGGTAAGATTTCGCCATTGTTCTTTCATCAAGACCCGTTCAGCCGTTCTGGCGTGATTGAGTAGCAAACATCCATCCATCCAAACTTTCATTTATAATAGTAGGAACTGGCGACATACATACACTTGTTTTTCACTCCCAAAGATATTATTAATGAATAATAAGCAGAGATCGGACTAGGTAAATTGCAAATTACTTATTGCGCTTTGAATACATTTGAACAAAATTATTATATTGAAGAATCTTATTTTTAGAGTTCCGTACCCACTAAAACTGTTAAATTAAATAGCTTTGTTTTCGCCCAACTTTTTCTTCTTTTGATCTTCAAATCAATAATTTGTAACTATACCTAAAGTAATTTATGATTCCAGGAGGAGTATTTTACAGGAGGTATTATCAACTCTACGTTACTTACTTCGAACATTAGGTAAATTTAGTATTCCGATCTCTGATAATAAGTCACCATGTAAATTGAAAACGTAGTGAGATTAATGTTGAAATGAGTTGTGGTGCTGAGAAATGATGTGATAATATTGACGAACATTCTATGAGCTTGTGTCAAACACGGCATACATTACGTATATTATAGGTGTACATATTTAACTGGCAAAAAGCTTGAAGTACTAACTTAAATAAAAAACGATTATTATGATTGTTGTTTATACGGAACGTGCACGACGTAGACTATGCCATCTAGTGTTACAAATTCCAAACTTTTACGTTAAAAATATTTGACATGGACGCTTCTGTGCCGCAATCTATAGTTCCTGCACGCTCCCTATAGCACTGGGTCAAATTAAATAAGCCGGCGGAATTCCACAGACAAGATGAGTTTCGATATCTGCCCCTACTATGATAAAGTGTCAATCATGAATTGCCATCATGATTCCGCTGTGAAAAAAAACTACCGAAAGTTTACTTTGGTCCTGGGGTATAATTTTGGTCCAAACTTTTAACCAATAGGAGCACAGTAACCAGTGTGCTCAGTTCCTATTGGTAAACGAGTTAGGACCAAAGTTATACCCCAAGTTCAAAGTAGCCCGGCTTTACTGTAGTGTTATTTTTTCTGTATAGCTCTGTCTCTTTCTCACAACGGAATCATGGGGCATTGGCACGTCATCGGTCAGAAAATGTGTCATTATTGCACGTCAAAATAATAAATAACAGCTCATATTAAAACTTGGGCTGAAATACTGGTCTTATCGCCGTATTCTTACTTCCGTGGGTCAATTACATTGCATGGCATAATGTGGACTCACACCGTGTATTTATCGTGAACCTAGCACACTGCCTATGACAGCTGCCAATAAGCATTAATTATATTTGTTGAGACGATTCCTATTATAGTGATATTAATTGTATAATTGAAATCAGTATTTTTAAGTGTGTTAAAAGCTCAAGTTTAAAATTACTGTTGTTGGTTTTAATCAAAGTATATGTCACCGAAAAATTGCAGACGCCGTAAGATTGTAAAATATTGCGTGAAATTATAAAGGGATATATTGGAAACTATTGAATTTGTATGGGATTTATTGTATAGAAAACGATTTTTTCACAATATATCAAGAAATTGTAATCTAATAAAGATTTATTATAATCTTACGGAGTCTGCATTTTTCCGGTGACATACACTCCATTCATTCAGGGTTAACGCTTGAAAAGCGGTTGAAAATATTAACACCCATTTTTAGACTGCCTCACAGTCTAATAAATGGGTGGTAAAATTTTTGTCCCAATTTATATTATTTTGTTCCAAACAAGAAGTGAACAATTGTGAATACAGCAACCACGCCAAGATTTTCGATGATAAATCTGTTTTTATCAAGTTTAGGTTAAAAAGTGTTTTTTTTATTTTATTAGCTTTATTTTTCCAATACTTTTGTATCGTTTTCTCCGATGAAAAAGATTTTTTCATAAATACATTATCGCAAATTTTATAAAAGTGTACCTATGTGTTAAAATTTATAGATATTAAACTGAAGTTTTTGATATTTAAAAACCTTTGTCCACATTCATTTAAATAAAGAATATAAAAAAATCAAGTATTTAAACATGGCCGGTTAAGTTATACCAGACTCGACACTGGTCTGATCGGTACAAGTAGTTCCAATTTGCCATTATTTGAATTTTTGTTTATTATACAGTTCAACACCTAAATAAAGTACTGATGACAAGTCGATACTAGTAAATCGAGCATTGTAACAGTTGTGAATCGTGTTCTTTTGTTTTTCAATGACGAATCTGAAGTGACGAGTCAGATATACCTAACCCTGCCATTTGAACAATGAGTTTTTAGCCCTGTATCTAGATAATTCTTAAGAGGAGGTTGTTTAATTTGAAATAAAGCTTTAAACAATTACATAAGAGTTTTTATAAACCGATTTCAAGAAAATTAGGAGGTTCTGTCTTCGTGTATTACAAGCTTTTATTTAACTTCACTTTGTTAAGTATCGGTGTTCTGCAGCTACCTTAGGCCGAGGCGCTGGTGGGCTTGCGCATTTTGTCATGCTCCCCGGCCAAGAATTCATTCTCACCCTCTGCGGTCGCATACGGCCGCTATTCCGCCGGAGAAGCGCGCCACCCTCTCGGGTCTTGGACTGTTCAGGTAACAGGTTCCCTAAATCTGTCAGCCAGGTAACACTCTTCAAGTCTGTTGCGAACTCCGGTGCGTCTGCTGCAGATAGGGACTTTGGATCCCTCCGCTCCCTTTCCATCACTTCCTCGCAAAAGAAGGCAACGGCGTCTCATGACCCCATCTTTGTGGAAACTGTCTCTCAGTAAAATCGTCTCCTCGAACAGGTTTTACTGCTGGGTGCTCTTGTGAGCGACCGGCCACCACGACCGATAGAGGTTACCCGCCGCGACGAGGTCATGGCGCTGCACGGCTTAGGCTGGGCCCTCACTCCCGAGTCTTCGAGACAGTTACCATAACCACCATTATGGTAACTGTCTCGAAGACTCAGGAGTGACAAACGGGCGCCGGCCCCCACCCATGCAACACAGGAACTTTCCGAAACACCCATGTCCGACAAGCCGTTGCGTCAGGCTGACCGGAATGTCTATGCTGGCATGCCTATATTTATCAACCAGATTTAAAGAGAGAAAAAAAATGCAGTATACTGTAATAAGAGTTTTTTTATTTCAACGAATCCACGCAAAAGAACCACTCCATAGCCCCCGCGTTAAGGCACTTCACTCCGCATATTATTTTCTAATACAAATGAACAGACATCCAGTGAAGCAAACACACTCACCATGGTGAGACAAACAATTTCATGTGCCATAACCAGACCAATACAGATTCAGATTGAGATTCTACCTGTATACAGAGCTTATATTCAGGTTGATCTTGAGTTCATTCGCCCAGTTTTGGGGCCGGGGCCCTACTATGAAGTCTTAAAACGATCATGATTCCGCTCTAAGAGAGAGACGGAGCTATACATAGCGAATAGCACTACCCCTTTTACATCATCGGAATTGGATGGCATTAGCACGTCATAGTAGGGCGGGCACGTGAAACTAATAACCGCAACGCGATAAGCATCGCCAAAATCTAATTTCAGCCCATACTTTCAAAATCCATGTAAATAGTAGAATAAGTATGCATCCTCAAAAATTGGGCCTTTTAGTTTTGTGCCAACATTCCTGTTCTAATTGTCATAATCGAACCTCGAGATAAACCCCTCCTATTTTGTTTTATGAACCTGAGATCACACAATCCCACAGGGGGCTCCTTAAAAACTTGAATGTTTGAAACAGATTGATAAACATTACTATTTGGTATACAATCACAATAATAAATACTACCTAAGACTAGAAATAAATGTCAATAGTACATGAAATACTTAATTACTATAGTTAATATTGTATGATTATAATTAATAATAAACGTTGAACACTCCAGGCGAAAACGATTGTAAAACTACATGCATGAATATTAATGAACATGAAGAATTCCGAGTCAAGGAACACCCAATTACTAGAAAACTGATCATTGCGAGCCAAAAATTCTTCAACACAGGTTTCAAATTAAGATTCTTACTATTGAATACAAAAGCCAATGAGTTTTGGTTGAATACAAAGTTGATTCAGGTTCATTTGATTTTTTTTAAAGCCAGAAAAACCTGGATAAATTCCTTTGATAATACTATAGTGGATATAAATACAAGATGAATGACTAGACACCTTATTGCTAGCTGCCCAAGCTACATGTACAGCAAACCAGCATTACATATTTTGGCAAATTTAAACCGTATAACTATATCAGCAGAATACATTGTAAAGCAAGATGATTATATGGTTATAATTTAAATTTAAACATCAGTAATAAACAGTTTAGGTAGTTCTGATTCTAAACGAATTACCCTCACTAAGGAGGTCAGGCTCCAGTTATCATAAGGATTAGAATTCTTTGGTGTATACTCAGGAGCTACAAAGGTACTGTAGTATGATATTAATTCATGGGACTGATCTCCATCCAAGTCTGCTATCATCAAAGACTTCTCCTGGTATTCTAGGTCAGGCTGGCAGAGTGGTAGTGGTGTTTTACTCTCTATGGGCCCCCGCACACATATCTGCACAATATCTGTCTGACTTATGTTCACATTGTGGGTCTGCAGCTTGTCAAATAACACCAGAACTATCCTCTCGGAAATATCATGAACTGTGAAGTTAGTATACTTGATGAAAGCAGATATTGAAGCAACGTCTATGGTGGACCGATAGAACATGTCATTGATGTTCTTGGGACTCTGATTTTGAACATTGTATCTGACTTCGTCAATTTTAAGTGCACCCTTTGCCAGGTGTGCACTGTTCCACTGTCATAATTTTAACACAAACCCTCGTATGGAGTTTGCAAAAGCAAAAGAGCTGGGCCGCATAGCATAAACATTGTTGGCAGTGTACTCCCAGCTGACATTAGTTGTGCCATTTCTTTCTAACATCAGTTTAAGATAGACTCTGCAAGAATTTGGGCATTCTCCTGAATTTTCCACTTTCAACTTCCCTGGACCATTTGTGAATGTTTCTATAGTGTTCCCGATATTCTTTTTCATGCTAACATTGATTCTTTTCAGGACTGTGGGTGGGGGCTGGTTATGATTGATAGGTAGATCCTTTTTCAGCATTTTCTTTAACACTGTAAATGATATGAGTCTCACAGCTTCAGTTGTGCCATTCTTACAGATGTATGTGACTGTGTCCATCTCTGCCAGAAGTTTTACAGACAGACAATCATCTATGAGAATAGGTTCTGCCATAATAATCCCTGTTGCACCAGATATCATCAGTAGGGAGTTGTGATTTGTGCTAGGATACACTGTGGCAACTGTCAGCAAGTCATTAACTTTATCATCATTCATATCTTTCACCATGACAGGGAAGTCTATGGCTACTACTTTGCTCAAGTCTTTGCCTTGCTTGTGTATGTGCCAATAGTATGTTCCAGACACGGAATCTAAGGCTGCCAGAAGTCCTTCCGTACCAGACACTATGCAGTCCTTTTGTTTATCCCTGTTCACATCAAGCAAATGACAGTTAATATCAGTTGGTATTCTACTCTCCCTTGTGAACCAGCCGACTTTCCCAGAATTGCCCACAATAAGGACTACACCATTCACATTGTCACTGCTGCTTTTAGGTTCAAGCCTCATATGGTTGCCGCGGTATATAAAAATCAAGTTCTTTGTGTTAGGGATAGCACCGTCGACCACTTGCACGGCTCCTGACAGCTCCATTTCGTTGTAAGGTAGTTCCCAGCTGGTTGTTCTATCTTGCCATTCATTAGCGGCACAGCCGCCGACTTCCGAACAGGGTATACCCCACAGAAATATGACCACGGTGAATATGCACATGAGTATCGACGCGATGAACGCGCACCGGCGTGGGAAAGACATCTTCGTAGATATGTCCGACTGCAAGAAGCTCACGTTATCCATTGTGCTTTCCACGGTATTCACGTTGGTGTTGAACTCGTCCATGTCACTTATGCTGTAGTTTTTCGACGACTGTAAGCCACTATTGAAGTCCAGATTGTTGCAACTATCCGTAGCTTTGATATGCATAGCATTTTCGAGCTTGTCATCCTCGGATTCTGAGTCGGATAGGATTTGTTTTAGTGGTGCATAAAACCCGCCATTCCCATTAGCCGACATGACGTAGGTCCAGATTTATTTCTTTTCACATTGTTTTTCTTCAAATTAATCACTTCGTAAGAATAAAATAAGAACACACAAGTTCAATCAATAAACAATAACCCAAAACCGCTTTTGCGCTTCTGCGTTTCGTTTGACATTTCTCTCCCCGTTTGTTCCCAGTGTTCGTTCCGTTTCTTTCAGGCGAGCAACCAAAAATAGGGCGCGTTTATTTATTACCTTGTGATGTAACAAATAAACGTTTGTAATTATATTTTAAGCAACAGCAACAGTTTAAAATTTATGTTATTTTCAGAAATAAAACTTTCCAGAATGAAACATGTCTAGCTCAAGCCTAACTATTCCGGAAAAAATCTAATCGTTATTGAAGTACCGAACCACCGTAACAGTAGGTGGGCCTACTGTAGTTTTGAGGAGTGGAAGAGGAGATACCCTACATTGGATGATTCGAACACTTTTAATGGTTGAATCATAAATTAAAACTTGCTTCATTTTTACTAATATATCGGCTTACTCAGTTCGTTATGCGAGTGCAGGTAAAATTAAGTTCCATTATGTACCTATATGAATTGATTTTATTTGAACAGCCGTGCATAGCATGTATTAACATTTAATTTTCTTTTTTTTTAAGGATGGGAAATCATCAAATGCACTCTGAGTGGAGTGGAAGGGCGTATCAGACTCTTACTGACTAAAACCCATCCATGTTCCTTCTAAAGCCCTCTGCGTTCCAGGGCCGCGGTGACTCTTTCGAACAAATTCCGCACCCAACATGTATGTATGATTGTGTAAGCAGTGGGAACAGGTTAGTAAGTTAGCATGTATTAACTTAGTAACTTGTTCCCACTGTTTAGACACAGACTCCCTCTCACAGAGTGGATGTCTGTGAGAGGGAGTCTGTGTCTAAACAGTGAGTAGGCGTTTGTCCCCCAGTGTTTCGAAATTTTGCTACCGTTTTCCCATCGATGATATAAATAATAAAACAAAGTATAGTGGGGATCGAACCCACTATGCAATACACTGGCCCACTGCTCTATCGATGGCTCGTCATAACTATTACGTATTATACGGACAGTTGACAATGTGACCGGTCAGGTGTCCTGACTTCTGTGGTTTGGATGACCGTGGTGATAGTATGTCCACGGTTAGGTTTCTTTTGGCCACCAAGAAAACGTCCGCGCTGGTCATTGAGTCTTTGCCACGCAAGGTTTGCAGTTGCACATTACCGTCGACGCCGACGTTAGAGGTGATAAAACACTTTTGAATCCACACAGAAAATGGAAATATTTTGCCCCCTTTATGGAAGAATTGGGGTATTAAAAGAGCGAGCGAAGCGATCTCGAAAAATTTCAATACCTCTTGGAAATGTTAGATTTACCTACTTTCAATAATTAAATGAATATCTCTAAAATTCTTGAGTGATTGAGTAACTGACTGACTGACAAGGCAGAGCTGAAACTACTGGTCGTAGAAAGCTAAAATTTGGCTTATAGGGAGATACTCCTCGGGGAGTGTAGGTTTCGAGTTTTATGTTTTTTTTAAACATTTCCAAAATAATAAAGTTGTACTTTGAGAATGTACAACAAGCGAAGCGAGCTCACATTTTTGCACCTCGTCTCGGATTTACTTTGATACAGAAAAAGGAGAATGCAGGTCGCCAGGGCAAGCGTAGCGAGCTCGAAAATTTAAGTAACTACCAAAGACAAGCTTATAAAGTATGGTTTTGCCTGGGTCCGATTTTGGTGAGAAAATATGAGAGAGCAAAAATATTTTATAGAGGCATAATAAGAGTATATCTCTATTTGTTTTGCTTGTTATATCGATCAAAGTACAGCAATATCGGGATATTTAATAATAATAATAAAAAAGGGAGGAAGTTCGGACCCCCTGGACCCTCCCCACCCCCCCTTATTTACGCCCATTATTCTTGTAATCATAAAGTAAGTATTATGTGATCATACTGAAAGTAAAAATTTAGTCTCCATCTCCACTTTTCCAGAGTAAGCGCTCAAGACCCGTGCATTGTATCATTTTATTGGGAGCTCCATGTCGAGCAAGAGCCAGACAGAAGTCGCAGTTTGCCTCGTGCGTGTCTGTTGCGTTGCTTATTTCTTCTAAACTATGGAACGAATTTTGATAGTAGAGAGCGATAAACGAGGAAGGATTGTGTAAGATGCACTCGTGCGAAGCTTGGCCAGGTCGCTATTTGTTTATAAATAAAATGCAAATCTATAGGCAGAATGTATATTTTGTTTTGTATATATTATTTGCAGTTCTTTCAATACATTAGTCTACAAACATTTAAACACAAGTATTCTCTATTATGTCACAATTATTTAATTGGTGCTCTCCCCTTAAAAATGGTACAAAAATAACTCCGTTTCAAAGACAATTGGCTATATTATTAAACACGAAGACAACGGACAAGTAATAGTTACAAAGTTATTTAAAATAATTTTGAGGCTCATTACGTTATTTTAATAATGCGTTTTTTTCTAATAAAACATATTCACAGTGTGAAGCCTAAGTTTACTCTAATTGAGATTATTCAAGGTACATACATGTGCTATCCTACATTAGTGAACGTCACTAGCCGAACTTTCCACCGCACGCTAATACACTTGAGTGCGCGAAACTTAGTCAAAACAAACCTACTCTTCAGTAGGTTTTTTTTTAAAGATGGGATATCATCAAATGACTTCTAAGGGCTTGTCAGACTCTTACTGACTAAAACCCATCCGTGTCCCTTCTACGGCGGTCACTATTTCGAACAAATTCGGCAACCCTGGTAGAATCAATAAGGGGGCTACATCATATTTCCAGATAATAAATCAATAATTTAGTTGAAAGCTACTAAGTTTCACGCAAACAAGGCACTAAGATACACCAAACCATTACATGCTTCACAATCTATGTCGATTACATACTCATATTTTCTCATTACTTATTAAAATAGGGAAATAAATAGAAAAACAAAACAAGAATTATGTACAAGTTCAGCCTCAAAAATACTTCCATTTGAATTCAAATATGACAAAAATTAAATTCTCAATATGGTTCATGAATGTTTTGATGGCACTTTGTTTTATAACTAGGCTTTATGTGGGCTGAGACTGCAGACTGCGGAGTGAAGGTACTTGGCTAAACGAACCATATATAGGAACAAGAAGAACTAACATAATGTAAGGTCGACAAATAACTCTAACTTAACCAAGAATAAATAAATAAAAATATAGCTCTATTATATAATGTGATGACTTCTAAAGACGATGGACAAGATTAGGCATTAGTGAACAATTTGCTACAATAATAATATCAGCGGGGAGCGTAAGTCGATGCTCGCGGGCCACCGGGCGGCGCCGCGGCATGTGATGCAGTACGTACAATAACAGAACAGTATACAGGCAATTATTACACGAACAGTAGTTGAAGCTCAAGAAATCAGTCTTGCGTTATTTTCTCAAAACATCTTTATATACAGACACAGAATAATTGGCTTAATAAAAATAATCTGCGTTAACATTTCACTAAATACCATAGTTGAGTCCCATATTCAATACTTACAAATAATACAGTTAACATAATTTATTTAACTATTCATAAATTATTTTGTTAGTCGGTATTTAAAGGATCCGGCCCTTTCTAGCAACCTGTACTAGACATTACAATGAATATTAATTTGTACAAATAAGATTATAATATTATGATAATGCAAACACGAAGTCCACCTTAGGAATCTAGCAGCTCAGTACGTCACCCGTCCGCCACCCAATCATAGGAATCAAACTACAATCAGCTGGAGTGATGATCACTCTCATCCGTATAACTAATATCTTCACTAGGCGTCGCTCAGATTGGACTAAATAAATTACTAAGATTAAATATATCGGAGCGTTAGATCGAGTAGGGATATTCTCCGAGATAGTCTATTAATGTGGAAGGTAGTGGAAGCAGCCTGTGTTTGGGGGCGCACCATAGTTTTGGCGTGAGGGGGTTGGAGTCGAGGGCCTTGTGGAGGGCGAGGCGCGCAGAGTGGAGGAGCGAGGGGGGCTCCTTGCGCAGCGGCGCCTTCAGCATGACGGGCGAGTGCGGGCAGCCCTCGCGGTCCACCCACACCGTGCCCGCGGCGCCGCGCTCGCCCACGCGCGCGTAGTGCTGCACCAGCTCCACCACGCAGCGGAACCGCGGCATGTACCTCGCCAGCGGCCGGTCGCAGTCTAACCTGCAAACAACACATAAATAAATAAAATGTTTATTGACTCTCAAATTGTTAGATCGCATACACAATTGAAGCAAACATAAAATATATTATAACTAATTAATTCTACAGCTTTGCTATAGGTGTCCCCACACTCCTCCACTGTGTGCTGTGTCTGTATGGGTTTATGCTGTTTGTGCCATAACGCAACTATGTATTAGCAACTCTTTTCACTGCCTCAACAGAGGTCAAAAATATAACCTAACTATGGACTTCACTAGCACACGCAAAATCAATTTAACGTGACACTGTGTATCAAGAAATCTTTACTTGAGATACTAAATGAAGACGGAAAAAGCAAGATAAAATCGTACTCGTCACGGCTACCAGAACCAATTGTTATAAAAGATCCGATAAAAAATGTGACAGTAAAATTAAGGAAAACCGCGGGCTGAGTCAACAGTAGCACAGAGTAACAACGCTACCGAGGTACTGTGAACTTGTGACGTAACGTTGTTACGCGTTATTGTGACGTAACGTTACAGTAAGGCTGAGTAATGGAATACTTCAGCTCTCACAATACATACCAATATTATGTCTTTCTGATAGTTTCATTGTTTGTGAAACCGATTCTAATGATATATATGGAACAAATATTAGGATCTACAGGAGAACATCATCATCTGCTTAGCCTTTTCCCAACTATATGAGGGTCGGCTTCCAGTCAAACCGGATTCAGCTGAATACCAGTATTTTACGTGGAGCGGCTGCCTACCAGACCTCCACAACCCATTAAACTGGATAACATGGTACTCCTTGGCAAGACTGGTGTCATATTATCTGGCTTCTGACTATCCGTAACGACTGCCCAAGATCTACAAATGAAAGCCGGGACCAACGGCTTAACGTGCTTTCCGAGGCACAGAGGAAACAAAAAACAACAAAATCTACAGAAGAACAAACGATACATTTTATTAACATACCAAACGGACGAAGCCGCAGGTTTGTGCGTTGATATTTCGCAAGAAACAATCCATTTAATTGTAAATTCCGGATACGTCCAAATGACGTGTTTAAGTAAACTGTTCACTGAATATTGACTCATCAATATCACTTTCCAATTTTCCGAATTCATTAGCTACCTACCTAACATAAGCATTTTGATAATTTGAATGTCAAATAAACTTATTTATGAATTATGAACCTTAACTGTATTGTTTTTGGTTCAGTTTTCATTACCAAGTTGATGATCTTTTTTTGTCAAGTCTAAATTTGTTATCATGGTATTGACAGGTCTTGTATGTTAGCGGAAGGGCGTGTCAGACTCTTACTGACTAAAACCCATCTGTGTCCCTTCTAAAGCTCTTTGCGTTCCAGGGCCGCGGTGACTCTTTCGAACAAATTCCGCTACCCTGGCAGGATAGCGGGCCCCGTCTTCTATGATGACATCGCTTTGAGGTGCGCGTGGAACACAACGCGCCATCGACCCGGACCTGGTGATGATCGGAAAGCGAGCCACCCAACGCTCGCCGTCTGCAGGCCCGCGCCTACGAGGTCTATACTTACTACCACATATAAGTATGTAATTAAGCAAAAAAAAAAAAATGACTTACCTAAAGAAACCTTGTTCATAGTGTAGCCTAACGGATGTGGGCCCCCGCTCAGTCTGTACTGACAATGAGAATATAAAGTTCCTATCGCCAGAGTCCCGAATCACGAAAGCACCAACACTCGCGTCTTTCAGAACTGTTCGCGCGCCCTGTAAAGAAGGAAAGAGCTTTATAAAATATGTGAAGATCTTTACAGAAAAAAAACCCAGATATATCTCAGTTATGAGTTCAAACAAACAGTGTTTATCTCTCTAGGTATTAATTTCTGTAATCCTGATTTTTTTATTATAAAAATAACTAAATGGGATTAAAAAGTTATCTAGATAAAGACCTGTTATTCTTCTTTTTCTATATCTCATTGCAATACACAAGTCATTGACCAACATTTTACAGTGAATATATTATTATATACAAAGGTTGCTGAACTTCAACCATGTGTTATGTTATGACTATCTTTAATCAAATACTAAGAAATATAACAAAGAACTATTTGATTAATGCATCTACACAAGATGACTTCATTAAAATGAATAATCAAGGACAAAAAATAGCTCTGTGAAATACCTATGCTAATTTATTATTATATTGTATTAAATCCGGCTGTCAATCAAGTAGCAATCATAGGATACCGTAAATGTTTGAGCCATTACCTGTCAAAAATTATTTATAAGGAAAACTGAAACAATAACTAACTGTAATTATGATAACGAAATTGCTTCAAAGTTTTACCATAAATGAATTGTTAAGGAAGGATAAACTTTGATTTCGAGGTACTTCAATTTTAGAATTCAATGACTTGCATAATTTACACTGGAAATAGAGTTGTTAAATTTTAGTTCACAATAATGCTCAGAGATGGCGCTAGCATGCAGAAAAATACATACCAGCCAGTCCAAACTGCCGTAGTACCAGCCTGACAGCCGTAGTGCTCTCAAGGTGTCCGCTAGCCGTCTCAGCTCATCATTGTATGGTGTAGGTGTGAGAGGTGACAGCGGTGCTGTGAGGGGAGAATGTGGCAAGTACGTTGGCTGGACCGTGAAGGGGGGCGGCGTGTGGGGGGAGGCATGGCACTTGCCCGCGCTCGGGGCTAGTGACACCCGCAGCTCATGCCTGCAGTTGGGGCAGCATGCTACTCCCGTTGACCAACTACTCAGCGGCACCGCCACTTCCACACAGGCATCTGGAAAGATGGAGAATCTTGGTAAGGAAATTTGTCAATATTGTACCCAATTCATTCATAAAAAAGTGGTCAAGGTGTGTTAGGTTCTTTATTTTGTTTTATACAATGCATTGGCAGCATAAGGACACTAGATTAAAGATAAAATGGCTTCAATTTCCTCAATGAAACATATGTTTTGTCTCGCTATATGCATTGATAACACATCATAACATGCACTTTTATCTTCCATTAGTAAGTACAATCTCTAGCCATTAATTTGAACTACATTCACAAAAGGTGAATGGACATGATAGGTATCTGATTTGATTGCAGACAATGAGCCTGATATGACCAACATCATAGGACATGTTGAAGATATCAAATTCTATGAAACTAGCTAATATAGATAGTATCATGACTAACAGTGGAAATCAATATAAGTACTTTTTGTTGATAAATGTAATTAGTTTTTTTTTGCGAATAATATAGTTAAAGAGGTGAATTACAGTGAATTGAGAATATATAATTTTAGTACTTCAAAAATTGGCTTTAGATGACTTTGAATTTTTTAATATAAGTTAGTTCATGATTAAAAAATTATTAAATAAATAAACACACAAAAAATAACAAATTACATTTCCATTCTGTGTATTAATAAATCCTGATAAAATGTTTTAATAAATGTAGGTGTTTGTGTTTGGTACCTTTTTGATATTTACTAAAGTGCCTTAAAATCAATACATTTATTATTATCATATATTTCATTAGGTATGTACGGATTTTTCCTATGAACCTCTCAGCTGTTATCACTGGCCACATGAACATATTTGTTCTCTTATCACACTATTTTTAGATACATAAAGCTGATAAGGAGGCTGTGTGTGAATTGTGCTAATAAAACACTGTAAGAACCACATGCAAATATTGTAATTCGCAATTCACCACGAAACTTGCGAGTCTTAACGAAATTTATGGTACAAAAGATTTTTTTTTTATTCATAGACATTTTTTTCATTGTCTTTGCTAAATCAAGGCTTTTTACTGTCGGTCGGCTTCTTTTTATTTGTAATAGATATCGCGGGCTGCACACTTATTTCGTGTGCAATTTCAGATAACCCCACACGTTAAATAAATTATAAATATATCCTAACCAAAATAGCTTTTTGATCTGTCTGTAAACACTGCCTAACTTATCGCCATATCAATATTTTACCGCTTAAACCAAACAACTTACTTTGAGGAGATAACCTCGCTGCTAATGTCATGTTTAAAGGACAAATTGTTGTTTCTCGCCTTTCAATAAAGCACATTTGTTCAAAGAACGACGTCTGGTGCGTGTTCCTCCCACCTGTCGTACGGAGGCCACGATTCACTCAAAGTTACACATTCATAAAGCAACACATAACCACGTCCGCGTTCGAAATGTGATCACAATATAAAACTAAATTGATATATCTTGAGTCACTTCCTTGTTGAATTCTAATGAAAAAGTTTTCCGAAATGTTTACAACTAACTTTTCCACGAACTTTTCAAATGTCACTGTCACAATTCACTGTCATCCAAACAACTAAAATAGAGTAGTCCCTGTTGATCCTTCAAAATGATAAAGCGAAATATTGTAGTTTTAAAATAATATGTGCAGCACAGCAAAACGTTAAAAACGGAATGAATGAGAAGTGTGGAGCGGAGTGCGACCGTCGTGCGACCCGACTCGACTGAATCACTGAACGTAAACTGACGCGACGCCAGTGCTACTCTGTACACGATAGAACTGTGATGGAGGGGATTGGTGGACGAGGCTGAGCAAAGCAACAGACAGTGATACGAAACTCGAACGTTCACTGCCTTCTGAGAATTCATTCACCAACAATAATTACTAGTTATCTAGTAATTTGCTATCTACATTGCGTTGTATTCAGAATTCAAATGTAGCTAGGCGATTCTACGTAAAACTATTTCTCTTCAATGATAACGAATTGTGTAGGTACTAAGTTTTGACCTTCAAGCACAGTCGCAATTATAAATTTGTATTGTAATACGTCCAACGAAAAGAAGATTAATCAACACATTTATGCAACTTTTATTTTTAATATATACTTACATTATTTAAAACTTGTGAGTAAATTAAAAAAAATACTATGACGTGCGATGTACCTGGTACATAACAAAAAATATTTCATGAAGACTAAATTACGATTCCAAGTAACGCGTGACCCGGTTACCGGAGCGAATTGACTATGGTGATGCGTGGAACTCTAGTTACGCGTTTTTTATCTGTTCGATCAACCTTTTGTTTTGAGCTTTGAAGATCTTCCTGTACTATTGTCCATCGATATATTTTTGCATCCAAAATAATATTTAAAATTGTGAAAATGTACCTATGTAGTCAGAATTTTGCGTGAGTTTTGTTTCTAAAGTGTATATGTAATGTAATGCGTATTAAAATTATTTATTGTACCTACCTACCAAATAGCTTTTCAATTTAGATTACGATTGAACAGTTTCAACTGTGCAGAATATTCGAAATCGACAAGGTAAGGTAAGTTTGATTGGTTTTAATTATTTTGTTTTCGTAAACACTTCACCGATATACAAGGTCTTTGGTAGAGAACGATGTTTGTGAAAGTAGCTCGACGGGTATCTTCCAACGCTCAGACTCAGAAACACAATAAACGTAGTAGGTGGGTACGTAGGTAGTTACGTAACGTAGCAAACAATTACCTAGTTTTGAAAAGATATTCTTGATCCCAAAAGTTCTCCCAGTTAAAATGTAGTAAGAGCTAGTGATTTTTGGTAAACTCACTATTTTACCACTACTGGTAATGGTAGTATAACGTAATAATCTTGGTAATAAAGGCGTTTAGTAAACGCCCCAAGCACATGACTGGGCATGTCAATGGCCAAAGCCTGACCCACGATGTCTTTTGAACTATTGAAAAGCATTCAGCTACGTCGTGTTCAAGCTATTATGTTTAATCTTTCACAAGATCCCATAAAACATTCATTGGTTCGACTAGTATTTTCCTTGCGCGGCTGCGCCTTACTGCTGTGTGTGTTAATCGCCTCGAATTCTCATTTATTATCCTGACGTCAATTCAATGCTCAATTTTTAGAGTTGTTACGTGGTTTCAATAGTAATGAACATGATATGTTAGTAATGTATCTACTCCTAAAGCTATGGGTACGTAGGTACCTACCTGTAGCTTATATACTGCTTGTAATTCCGTAATCGACTCTCACTCGTTCAGTTGGAACTAGGGTTGCCAATCGTACTCTAAAATAAAGTTTTGTTTGCTATTTTGCGTAGACGTACTTTATAATCTACAAAAGCTGTAGAGTACGCTAAAATACACTATTTATTTTGAGCCTGTGTTTTAATTAAACTGAATGGAATCCTATCATTTCAGTATTCCACTGAAGAAGTTCTTAGCTTTTCGGTCATAATTGCAAATTGGTGGTAAAAGAAATCATGTCATTGTCTTCATTGGAATTCTCTAGTAGTCAAACTGAACTCTTTATTTACATTTTCTAAAGTCAGAAATACTCTATTTCTACTAAAAAAAGTTGGCTACCCTAGTTGGAATAGTAATGATTTGTCGTATTCTATATATATTTTATCAATTTCTTAGATCGGTTGTTCTACTGTACGACTTTACCAACCTACACGGTCTATTTTCGTGTTTTGTAGAATCGAACCGTTTACGTGATAGTTTTCATTGTAAACTTTCGAACACCGACCAAAGTAATTTAGGCGTTACTGCCAAATATTCGTGAGGCGTTGTGGAGAAACTTAATAACATCGTATTGACGTACCTATTGAGGTTTGTCTATGATATGGCTGGTTAAAATTCCACCGCGTAGAATTATGTAGCTGGCCACTAAGGCTCTATGGAAAGTATTTTGTGTCCTTTTGGTTGAATGGCTATACCTTTTACAACGCGACACGATCTCTGTTTGTGTGAATGTTATATTGCGATATTTATGTACTAGGAGGAATGTAAATCTTGACTCCCATTTGGCTGACGCTCATATGCGGTAGATTTTGCGTGGAATTTTGCGATAACTGCTAACAATAATTATTTAATAGATGTTCGAGAAATTCTATCAAATCATTTAATTCTGAAACCGTTGGTAAATAAACCGTCATTCATTCAAAGATTCACACTTCCTTTTTCTTTTATGATCCTTTTGAGGAGAGAAAACCTACCTGCGATACAAAATAATGATATTTAAATCCTCATTACAGTGACAAATTGTATGAACAGCTTCCGTTTCGATAAAATGATTAGATCTTCATTTCGAGTCGATGACTAACTCCTTATATTATATTATTTGGGCCCAGTAGGTGGCTACGGCGATTGCAGCATCGGTGGCATTCACTGAGATTAGATAAAACGATCAGTCATCAGCACGCTCACTCGTCTAGCTTGGCTTGTGTTTCATTCAACGTGTGAAATGATTCATGAAGCAACTTAGCCTACTTCTGATTAGGACAAAGTCAACGACTGAATGAGTTGCGTCAGTTTAAAAAAAAAAAAAATATCCTGACCGGTAAGGACCTTCTTCTCTTTGAAAGATTAGGGCACCCTTTTAAAATACGAAATTATAAAAGTCTCGTCTCAAGATATGACATTACTCGGAAGAACCTTGCCAATCTATGGTAGGTAATTCGAAACTTCGTAGTAACTTCCTGAAATCGTTAAGGGACTGGTTCGTAAATAAGAAATTCCGGGTACCTCAGAACTGACGGTATAAAGTTCCGAAAAAGGTCTGATCGTTCACTCGTTATATTTTTCTTGGTATCGCACAAAGCATGGCTTTGTTGAAAGGTTTTGTAAAGTCGTGAAAATTAATATTCTCAAATGTAAAATTGGTCTGAAACTCTTAAATGGGCTCCGTCGTCTTGAATAAAGTTATATGATTTTTAATATCTTGCGTTAACAATAAATATCTAATTACAATACCTTTAATCGTAATGTATTTAAATATTTAACCATACAAAACCAATTGGCTGTCATTCACTTTCACCTTTACAATATCATCGTGGACACTAGACAGTAATCTAATAAATAAAAGCACACGATCGCAGATCGCAGCCCAAACTGTTTATGGCAGATTCGATCCCTCCAAACTCTAACAAAGAGGTACGTCCAACAATGCATATTCGTTACAATTAACATCCTCTTCATCGATTCGACAGCGAGTAACGATAAAAAGCGAGTATACAGGCCCTAGCGCGGTCGCGAGCGCAGGTGTTCGATTCGCATTCGAGCGTGCCATAGAGAGCGAGTTCCTCGTAGTGCGATTATATTCGGCGTTCTCGGAATCCCTTACCTGCGTCTGCGCAGCTTTCACAACCATCTGCCGGCTGTCATTGGCGCGAACGCGCACTCGTAGCGCAGCTGCCACCCATTGAATAACCGTAAGCCCCCCAATTTATGATGATTTATTTTATACAATTTAGCGCAATTAGACGGTTCTTCGTTTTTCCCGTGGGATTAACGACTTTATGTAGTGGATGCAGATGGTAGCGGTTAAGTTGCCCGTTATTATTAGTGTCAACTTTTGACAGGAGTGCGGGTAGCACAGTTTTGTTTCGTCTTTTTATTTACTTCACCTAAGTAGGCACGTGAATAAACACAATATTAGAGACTGTTATGTTGGGAGCTGCCTCAAATGTGCATAGGTATTGTATGATACACGAGTGATACATTATATCAATTACGCTCGTTTCACTGCCTCACTTTTAGAAAAGGTGCCTTGTGAAATTGACAAATTTGCCTCACCATTCAGAACGAAAACCAAGTATTTATTTAGGGAGGTCACGCTGTTTCGTAGAACTTGGCTGGCACACTACGATTTCAATTTCACAGTGAATACCGTTGTTCTCGGTACTTCTTTATTAGATGCGAAGAGTTGGGCTGAACAAACATATTCGCAGAATTCATACCGATAATGCTTTATCACTCATGTACGGTACTGGTTAACTTTGCGAACCATTCGTTCATACTACCCAGTAAAGATAACTGTATTGCTCAATGCAGTATAGATCGAGATGGATAGGTATTGAAAAAGTAACAGTTCCGCCTTGTGTGTACGCAACCGTTGGAAAGTTTTGGATATTATTGAGCAGCTTTCGCAGAACGTTGTCTATTCAGGACGGTCACATGCCCCGACTTCCGGGAAATTTCGGCATGTCTGTGCTACAATCAGAATTGCAAATTACGGGTCCCGAGAAATCCAAAATTACGCTTCTGAACGTCTTCATAGAATCCATAATAATGTAACCATATTCCTGGAGAAAACTCCTTGCAAACGTACACCCAGCAGATGGGTAATTGGGTAAGGTTAGATAGAACCTTAAGTAAAAATTTTGAAACATAAGAAAACCATAGAGCATAGATCCAAACTTGACTCTTGCTCATTAAGGACAGTAGGTACCTGTTACTTTTCTCACGAGGCTTTTCATCGATCGTCAATTCGGGTTGCCTTAGATTATAATTTATACAGTATAGTTACGTAGATATGAAATCAAAAAGGTCAAATAAGTTCGAAGTGATCGAACCCAGAACCTCGCGCCGCGCCGGTGACCTTCAGACCATGGCCATCACGAAGAAATTATTAATAACCATGGTCGCTGACCGTTAATTACCTCATTTTAGGTTGGACATGGTATTTTCTAAATATCCGACGTCCACTTAACTACTTATTTAGCACCGATATGTCACGTTGCTCCCCACTTAAGCTAATAACTTTGACAGCCTATAAGTTTTCATCTATAGGTGACCTACTAGTCGAGTAGAATAACCGATAATAAATAACTATAAAAATGCAAATAGCGAACCATTACGAAAGAAATATCGAATCTACTTTGTTGTGGAATTTTAAAATAAAACTGGCGCTTGTGCCAAGTCCGTAATACGCTTAATTTTATGGTTGTTTAGCCATGTAATTGTTATATTTCTAAGAACAGAATACGATCTGTGTGTGGCTTCTAGTTAGCTGTAATTCCCGATAATATTATTCAGTGTTCGCTCAGCCGCGGCATTTCCAAATAAACATTAGAAATGGTTATTGTATTCGACTTTCAAGAAACTTTCTCCTAGGTTGTTTTCGATTACAGGTATATTTTGATATACTTGTAATCGAAAACAACATTTTTTTAAAGGCACGAGTCATTAAAAGTTTGGAAATTGTTACTTTGCTTGTTATAGTAAAACTGAAATAATTTTCCAATTTATTATTACGTCTCTGATTTTATGAGTAACTAGTTCTTGTTAAGTTATTTTTCGAGTGTATGTGTAACATAGTAGCCTGAAATAATGACTGACTATGAAACGATTTATCAGAAAAATAAAGAATTTTGTGAAATTCACGCTTTGTAAATGGAGACAATAGGTTTACATTAAGAGTTACGTATTCAGAGTCGCACTATTGTATGGGTTCATATGGGTTCGCGCCATAATAAGTTGTTCTAGGAAAACATGTCGTAAACATCACTACTAGTTAGGTACTGTATAAACGTCGCAAATAAACAAAACAAAGCGAGGATTCTATGGAAATATTATTATGTATTAATTATGATAATAAGTCATTACGAGAAGTTTGAATGGGTACCTTAACTGTTTATAATCTTTTGTTTTTAAAGTTAGTGAAAAATCTGTACGATGATCCGACTTCACGGGGTCCTGTGTGATATTTAAATGTGCGAGAGATCAGAGGCTCATTAGGTACTTAGTTTATGTAGTTGTCTTTACAAATAGAACCATCTTTGTTATTGAAATAACTGTTCGAAGAGCGGTACTTTACAAAAGATAATTATCGGTTACAGATTAGTAATTCCAATTAGAGATTTTATGATATTTGCTGCGTACGTAACTGTTAAACCATACAGTTATGTAATTAAATAGAAATAACGGTACTACGTTGTAAATGTTCATTTTTCTTCAGACGTACTTATGTCCTAAAAAGAAAAAGTATTTGAACATGTAGTTTACTAGTTGTGATATTTTTCATATTTTTCTAGTTCGCCCTATTTTCAGTTTTATTCATTGCACTTTAAGCATTAACCGATAGCAATACCCAAGATTAAATTCAAGGGGTTTTGTTTTTCAAACATTTTAACTAAAAAAGGTAGAGCCGTAGGTATGTATAGTATAGTTTAGAATAACATTCAAAGCATAAATAATAAAGGTGAAGAGTTTGTTTGTTTGAACGCGCTAATCTCTGGGACTACCAGTCAGATTTGGAGAACTCTTGGATATGATAGCCACATTCATGAAAAACGGAATATGCGCGCACGAAGTCCCAGGCAAAAGCTTGTTGAAGATAAAACCATGAACCTTTGTATTTAGGCACTTGATACAAAATAAATAAACATCAAGAGTTTTTGAAAAATTAATATCTATAAAATAAAAATGGCTGCCCAAAGCAACTATTCCACGCGGACGAAGTCGCGGGCAAATCTAAGTAAAACGAAGTGTTAGACGTAACGAGCGAAATCGATCGGTATAACCTTTCTTCTCAGAACTTGGTCGCAATGAAAACCTTCGTGGAAAAGTTATTATTTCGTCGAAGATTTCGAAAATTTTCATTGAAATTCCTTTTCGATATTCCAAGTAATACAATTAATTTCATGTAAATGTTTTTCTCTCGATCCTGGAGAAGTGGTTTTTTTTAAATCTTCTTTTATTTGTGCGCAACATATTACCATAGCTAAGAAATATCCGTATGTTCCTTTATGGATATTATCCAAAGCTCAAAGGACGTTCGATACCTTGTCTCTTGGAACCGACTCCTTGTAGCCTTTACTTTGTATTGTTACTAAGACGTTTTCTTGAAATTCTCAGTCGTGTGACGGTATTTTTCTAAGAACCGCTGTCTAGAATATCTATGTACCTAGACATATATGTATGTAGGTGTGACTGTGTAGGTAGGTCTGCATGTGTGAAGTAATACAATTATTTTCTTTATCTGCTGTTACGTTGAAAAAGCAATGTTTAATGTAACGCTTAAGTCAGATGATTCATTTGTAAGATGCCCCCTAGTTGGCTTGACGTTATTAATGTGTTGGTTTAAGTTACAGTCATAATTTTACGCTTAAATAAAGAAAGAATATTACAAGTAACTTCGGATTACAATATCCTAGTTACATGGATGAGACCCTTCAGTTTCTCTGGAATATTACGAAGTAACGAGCTTTTGAGAATATCAAAGGCAATATAAAGGGGACCGTACCTATAAAAAAACGATGTATACCTATCAGCGTATACAATATACCACGTATTTACGGGATAATTTAACAAGTAACTAATAATCCTAATTGCGATGCAACATTAAAACAAGATACTTGCAAACGTACGAAGTTATTATAGTTTCTAGAGAATCTGCAGAAGTTCGAGCTACTCAGAAATACTTAACCAGGCAATGTAGGAGTGGTTACAACACTACTTAAGTACCAAGTAAGTATTTTAGTTCAAGCTCAAAGTTTAAACTCGTTCATTCAGAACGGGTAATTAATAGTTCTGTGTAGATACTAGTAGTCCAGGTAGTATTTGATAATTATTGTACCAACTAAATTGATTACTCATTTCTTTTCAAGGTAAATTGACAAACGAAGTTCGAGGACAGTAATTGGAAACTTTTCCTGAAACTGAAGTAGACTAATGGATTCTTATTTTCAGAAAATGGTGAAATTTTATACTAAGTGGTATCTACTAAGGAAACGGTATCGACAATAACAGAAAGTATTTTATTATATTTTCCCCCCTCGGCCCCATCCTCCATCCCTTTCCTACGAACATAATTGATTAAGAGGAATTGTAATGTTTATCTTCAGTACCAATTTAAAATGATTTTATAAACTAATTAGTTTATAAAATTATTAGTTATTATTAGTTTATTTCACGAAATTAATTAATTTCGTGAAATAAATGGTTATTGACCTCGATCTCGCCTACTTGACAGCGTTGTATAAGGTATGTGGAATACTTATTTGTGTACTCTGCATAAAAAACGACGTTTTGGAAATACATAATAGTAAAACGCTAAAACATACATAGTATTAAGAAATAGAAACGTTAGATAGTAGTCGCTTATTATAATGTCCACACTCCTACGTAACATAAGCGTAGCATTCTAGATTATCTCGAACGAACATGATTTCATCATCAATTCATCATAATTTTCAACAGCTCATCTAGAGACATTCTTGGCTAATTGTTGTCACTACGTATTTATTGTGACAAGACGCTCTGACGTATTCAAAACAAACTTAATATGTATGTGTACAGAAACTTCATATGTCGACGCAGGCGCAGGCGGGCATGTCAAACTCAAATGTAAATAAAAACGTGACTGGACGCAGCAGGAAATTCGTAACGATATGAGTCTGACACACATTAATTAATTAAATTAATTAAACATCTACTTACATCATGAATGAAGTTGTGGTGATAGTACCGGCGTTACTGATAATGATAAAGGGTAACTATTTGAAATGTTGATTTCGATTCGTAATATGAATTAGCATTTAAATGGTTCTCGCTCAGTTCTAAAGATAGATAGCAAAACGTTACGCAGCATTCGATTCTGGAATATTGCTGCAATCCGGAAATAATCGGTTTGCAATAAACGACAATGGACGGTTGGACTGTGGGGTACCGACCGACACACTTTTACTTTGGCCTCACAATTCACAATTTATGAGGCTTTGCATAAAAATAGAAAGGAAATGAAGACCTTGTTACAATACGAGTACTTAATTAAACTATTAATTACTAGATTTTGCCCGCGACCTCGTACGCGCATATCCCGTTTTCCCGTTCCCGTATAGCCTATCAAATACAAAAATATTTTTTCAAATCCGACTGGAAGTTCCAGAGATTAGCGCGTTCAAACAAACAAAAAACTCTTCAGTTTTATTATATTATAGAAGTAAAGATTTCAACGTGGGAGTCTTTTCGTAATACGTCCTTGTTTGGATCACAGAAGTTCATATGTGTACCAAATTTCACAGAATCGACCCCGTACATTCGGAGAAAATTTGCTTTACAGACGGTCAGACAGACATTCGAGTGATCCATCAATCCACTCGAGGGTTCCGTTTTTTTACGGTTTTCGGAACCCTAAAAAGAACTATACCTTACAAATAGAGACAACATATTAAATAAATCGGTCGCGGTTTGTTCGAGTTATTATTCATAGCAGACAAGATAAGTGGAAGTATGAGAAATTTTCATTCGTAGTCGTATATCAAGAGACGAACATGGAATGTGTAAAAATAAAATATTGTCACAGCGCGATGAAGTGACAAAGAGCGGTGTGAAACTAACTTCCTGTCAACATCGTGCATTGGAACTGGAAGCGCTAATTGATTTCGCAGTGTTCGTTTTTAAATTCCTCTATTTTACCAACAATCCAACCGAATCAAACGTTGCTAACTTCAGGGTTTTAAACTGTCACGTACATTTACTTCCCGCGTCATAGTTTCAGCGGTTCCTAATTTAACACGAAGAGTTGGTAAAAAATAGAGAATATCGCTGGCAATTTGGTTACAATACTAGGAACGGGCGTGTCAGAACGTTAAAATTATCGTCAGTTCTCTAGAAATAACCTAGCTCCGTCCATACAGGTAAAACTGAGTCATCGCGGGGGTAAGGTTGGCGGGCGAGTGTTCTTCATTTTATTTATACTTCGACCTTGTAATATAAAGTATAAATACTTTCTCAGAACACGATGGAATAATGCAGAGGCATATGCAATTATTTTAATTCGTACAGACTGAAACACGGTGACGCGACACGACAAGAACTGCAGACAAGTTACTATAAATAAAGAGCTATCTACAATGTTAATAGTGTTTTGTCTGTCAACTAAGCCCAATATAAATAAGTAGGAAGGTAATTAATATAAAAGAACAGGTAACGTCACTAATAAACTGAAAACATGCTGCTGGTAGAGGTAGATACGACTTACTATGTAAGTATTATAAAGTCACGTCTGTTCATTTTCTCTACATATTCCGATCATACGGTTCGTTTAGCTAGTTTAATTTATCTCTCCAATCGTTTTCCATTGCTGCTATGAAAAATAGTAAAAAGAAAAACATATTGTTCCTTGAAAAATAATTGCATCTGGACTCAGAGTTAAGTAGAAAAATTCAAGATTCAATTATCAAATGCAAACAAGAACTTCGAGTGTTCTGTTATTTTCTTCTGATTCTTAGATTTAATTGGTTTAAACATTTTTTGAATATATGCATGTTGTTTTAGATGCCTTCTCAAAAAATTAAACGATACCTTTTACTTTTCCGTAAAAGCATTTTCGTTTCGCGAATCGTCTTAAAGCGCCAGCAGAAACATTTATATTAAGTAGTCTTGAAGTTATTATTGGAAGGTAGAATTATTTCTTTACACTTTTCTTCGGGTGAAGGCTTCCTCCAAAAGGTTCCACCTGTCTTTGTCCTGTACTGCATCCATTTAGGACCCGCTGTCTTTACTTACTATATCATCACGCCATCTTATGTGCGGTCTTCCTTTGTCTTCTTTCTTATTCCATCATTAAAACCATCGAAGCGAGTACTGGTCAGTAATAAATATTAAAAAGCTTTTCTGCGACACATTTCAAGTTAAAAACAACGTTCATGAACCTTCTTATCTTTAGAAGAACTGTAATAACAAGAAGATCTTGTTCCGAGCTCCGGTGCCTAGGTAAGACGCTTACAAACGTTATTTACTGCTAATTGACTCTGTAAAATGGCCGCTTTTAGTTTATATTTCAATAGCCGTAACGGTAACATGTACGGTTATGTCTGCTATTTATTACCGTCATATATCTGTATTCATCTATTATTATTGAAATTAAAGCTGTCAGGGTTTAACGACGCTGGAACCTGCTTCACATATAAGTTATATTGGAGAGTTCACAAGTATCAATATATATAAAACTCTTCTGTTACTGAGTGAGTGACTGACAGACAACGCACAGCCGAAACTACTCGTCGTAGAAAGCTTAAATTTGGCATGTAGGTTCCTTGGGAAGAGTAGGGGAGCCCTAAGAGAGGATTTCCCGATATTCCTACGGGAACGGGAAAAACACGGAATATTCGCGTATGAAGTAATGGACAAAAGCTAATTTCAATAGAATTTCATAGCCCTTAACCATTAATTATTGTTTCTGATTTTATTGGTTCAATTCTTTAGAACGAGATATTCGATTGTAAGTAGTCTGTTGTTGAAATTAATCAATTTATTTGTCCCTTATAATTGACAAGTGTTTTCAAAATTGATCGTCGTATCATTAATTTGTGTAAGATATAGTAGAAGCATTGTGGCAAGATAACAATGAGTCCGTCAGATAAATTAATTTGAAGTATCCAACAAAACCATTCTTTTGTAGAATATGTATTTCGTTGCTTGAATGCCCGAGCATTTTCCAACGTTACAGTTTTTGGCAAAAAGAAACTCTTGACGGACGGAAATTATGGTACATTGCTCGCCGTTTTAATTGTTCCCGCCAGCCATTTTACATTATTCAGCTGTGAAAGATTGTTGTACCATTAACGCGGGAAGTTCTTAATGAAGCGTTTTTGTAGAGATATTTTATTCAGCTGATGTTTGTGTATCTGAATTCTTTATAAGCATTGAACTTTAGTAAAAGTCGCAGCTCGTTTCAACTGTGTTCACACACGAGGTTCTCGGAAGCCTGACGGTTATAAATAACGCTCCAACATTATATATATATATTTTTGGTAACAGCTGATATTGAAAACGTACGGTTTGAAGTGCGCCCTGACGAGAGACATATGGACGCTCATCTTTCACATTTCAGTGAGATAAACAAAACTGGCCATAAAGATTGATGTGTGAAAGGAAAAGTAGGACGTGAGCGTAAGGATGACAAGAGTTTAGAAACGTTATTCAATCGTAAAAAGGAGAAAAATGCTTTTGCAAAGCACGCTTGGCGAAATAAAACGTCGTATGTTCACCTACACTCAGTGCAAGATAAGCCAATTCTTACCGCGCTCCTGGCCTTTGACATCGTAACAAGAGAGCGACGGGGCGCCAACCGGCCAACGAGCGCACGGGCGGCAGCTGATCTCCATCAACACTCACGGTTCCGTCGCCCAACACCCGAGGAATTCCTTAATGACCCTATGTAGAAAGTCAGCTCACGATCCCAGATAAACGCAAAACGTGCATCAAGATTTTTTTTCATGGTCTTTAGTGATTGCGGGCTCCAAAATGATTGTATTGGCCTCAATCTCGCAATTGATGGCGCGCTATAAAAGCTCTAATGCATCACTGACGCTCGTCCGACATCACATAAAAGACTTTGGCAATAACCATTCGGATTCAATGTAAGAGTTTAGCTGAGCAACCTTCGCGTGTTCCGAGAACTTCGCCGACCGGTCGGTTCGACGCTGCGCCGCAGTTCCCGGAACGTCGACCCGTGGTAGTTTCGATTTTTAAAATAGATGCGTTCCGTTATACGTGATCCTATATAGGAGCTCCGATTTATGGCTAGTCAATTAGACGTTGTGTAATCTGTAAATGAGAGGGTCTATTTTTATCCCGAGCCCTGAGACTCGTTTCCGAGTGAAAGGGATTTCCTAATGTGAACTTGTAAAACAGGTTTAGGCGTTACCAACTTTCCTCCTTTGACGTTTCATTTCGTTTGAACTGAACGATTTTGTGATTTGAATTTGATGGAAATAGATAAAGCTTTGATTTATTATACATACGCTGACATACCGTGTATCTTTCTGTCCATACATAAACAATGTGGACAAAAGTTATAAATGAACGTATAATGCTGTAAGTAGGTGTATCATACAATGTTGACGTGGCATTACACGATGCATGTATAACGATAACTGAATAGTAGTAGCCTTAGAGGTGACCTAATCGTTTGCCTTCACCTTATTTACAAGAGTTTATCGACATATCTGTTGCTACCAGTGCAATGTTAATCAGTGTACGCTCCATTCAGATTAATAAAATAAAGATTTTCAATTAGAGGTTTTTTGTAACTTGTTTTAATTTAGTATTGTATTTATTTCGTCACTATTAAAAAAAACACAAGGACGAACGAATCTATCTCAAAGGCGAAACGGCAAATTAAATCGCTGCCAACGATATATTCAACATAGCACTTTAAATATTTGCAATATAGAGGCTGATTTTGTGTGGCCGAGGTAGAGATCAAAGCAGTATTTCAATCAGTTCGTTAGACGAAACTGTCGAGCGGGTTCGCAGTAGTCCGCCATTGAAATTTAAACTAGCCGCTCTTCTGGGAAAGCGGTGCAAGCGACTTTATCTTTTTCCTTCGTTTTGCTTTAGTCAGTTCGGTCCTAGCCCAACAAAACATGAGATGCCCACAGTGCCAAGCAAATTGGATACGGAGTTAGCAGTTCTTGAATCCTGGTGTTCCAAAAAACAACACGATTGCAGTTTCTGTTGCTCATATTTTTCTTTATGATACTCGTATCCTAGGTGTCGCCAAACAGAGATTAAATATGATCCTTACTGTGACTGTTCAAAGGCACGTTCTTGGCCTTATAGAATTCGGTTTTCTGATTCGCTGTTGCTGTAGGATCCTGCGTTACGCGGGTTCTAACATTCCTAGAGTGTACTGAATTCATTAAAAAGTAAATTTACTTTGTTGACTTTTGTAACGGACTAAATTCATGGAAACTCTCATATTTTCCCGGAGTAGCCCACTTTCTGTGAGCAGTTTCATTTTGCAAGAAGACCTGCGCTTTCAAAGTTGCATTTGGATTGTTTAATACATTCTTGATTACCATAAATTATGAATAAATGTGGTTTCTTGGAAGCGCATCAATAACTTTTAAGTTTCCTAAGAGCCTGAGGTCAGAGGCGAACACTGCATAAAATTTAATAGCCGTGCATAATGTTGTGTATGGCATTGTCGGTCCTTCGGCGAACAATAACCCGTACACAATTTTCAAAATGAGACAATGCTAAAAATAAATAAAAATGAAGTCATAATGCTGGCGATTTCTCATAACAACCCTTGGGTCGGAGGCTTCCAAGGATTAATTACGAGTTCCGAGTAGGCCCGCCACCGGGCCATTCGATTCTTGGTAAACTCGAATCGAAAAAGGAGCAAAAACGGACGCGGCGCGTTCTGAGAACACGCATACCTGCGCCCGCGCAACCATCCCACCTTGTTCCGTCCGCCCGCCGATTCGAGAGAACTCACATTTTCCTAGTAGTTACTCTCCCAAGTAAAACAACATTTTCTCTTTTTCAAATCATGTAAACTGTAGCAAGCTACGCGGCTACACCAAATCTATTGACGTAAGCGGACGACTAATGTTTACAAATTTGTTTAAGAGCACTTGGTCATAGGATGAATGTAACATTGCTAGCTGCTGACGTAGTACCTACATAACTTATTGTACTCCAAGTACCAAAGCTTGCGGTTTAGGTTCATCTCTTTTTTTTACTAACGCTTCTCATTAAACTGCAATTTATGTAAATACGAGAACTTGCGATTTCCAAGCATTGATGAAGCTAGAATTACGATCGCAGTTATCATATTTCAGAAATCAGATTTAAGTACGGCATTTAATATTGATAAGTTCTGGGAAACTAACAATGTACGAGTTCGACGGTTGCTTCAAGAAAATGTATTCGTAACTAGAAGCGAGCGTATCCACGGAAATGACTTATGCAAATACGAAAGTTGGTATGTTGTACCTACCTATATATAAACATTTTTGTGATTCTTTTTTGTTCTATTTCAGTTTAAAGGCGGTAATGATACAGACGAGGAAAGAGAATTGATGACTACGCTTGCAAATTACTTTTCGGGTGTATCTAACAGATGATCAAAGGATCCATATTTATTTATTCTGCTTTCCTTGTCTGAAACTTGGCTAGTTTAAATGAAAAAATAAAACATATTTCAGCGTTGCGATAAGAAGCGTGTCTTAATTCCCAAGTTAATAAGAAAATCGTATTTCCATGTAGCGATGTTAATGGATTATAATGGCAAATTGTATCGTTACGTTCGTTCGTGGACGACAAAGTCCGCCAATCAATAGTGCTAATAGTCTATACTCTTAATAATATTGGCGAACTGTGTCGTCTGTGTCGCCACAAAAACTTAAGCTACCAGTAGGTACATGTAATTAAATAAAATTAGGATTAAAGAAAATTTCAGGCCATTTCCGTTATTAACCTTTTGATTATTTTGGTCTTGGCATGCATCTGTTATTATAGTATCCCACCGAAACAGGTTTTTCAGTCGAAACCGAAACCGAATATTCGGTCCGTCACTAGTTTATTAGTACAGTCATTCATTGTATTGGCTAACGTTTAATCAAATATACAGAAGAACAAAAACTTGTTTGTTATTGTTCACAGCAAACAATTACTCTAGTAAGAAAAAGTAATTTACAAAAATTCAAAATTCAAAATTTTCAAAATTCAAAAGTCATTTATTCAAATTAGGCTGAGTGCCAGCACTTTTTGAACGTCAAAGTTCTACATAAAGACAGTCCCCCAAAACGCCCGCCCGTCACCACTTCCTAGTGTTTTAGCTGGGAAGAAGAAGTGGCGCAACAAACTCCCCAGCAACACATCTGTCTGTTGAGTTATAAGAACTATCACTTATACAAAGGTATGTAAGTAGTCAGTATTCTTACAAAGAAAACAATACAACAAAGGTAACACGTAAAAACATAAAACTTAATAATTCGCTACTTGTAAGCTAGCACACTCCATTATGCCAGCATAAACAGACAAACTCAAGCATAAAAACAATATCAAATCAAACTAAATAAGCCTCCAGACATGAAGGGTGTGCCCGCTTACACGTACAGAGGGTAGAATTTAATAAAAAGATCTGTGACTCGACGCCACAAGTGATAAACCAGGGCCATCAAAATTAAACATTAAGCATATAATCGTTATAACAATAGTAAAATCCATGGCTAACAAGACGACCTTTCACCACAAGCAGCACCCGTTCACGAGCATAACGCAAAGATCAGCCA